>JAMQGT020014572.1:0-182500 GCA_024447675.2 Pterophyllum scalare
TAGCAATATGGTTGTGTTATGTCCTGTACTTCGTTCAGTTAGGTATTTGCTCGTTGATCATGGCTCAGCATTCACTGTGCTTACTAATAAAGTGTTCTCCTCACAGGGACATGCTCTGCTCTTCTCTGACAGAACAGCGCATGCATAACGATAATTATGTTTTATGATTTGAACTCGTGTCTCAACAGACGGGCTGCAGGTCACTGCTGGTGTGCGGACTTCCTTCCTTTTTTCTGCTCATTTCTGGCCCGACACCCAGTTTTTCACCTGTTTGGATTTTGCGTGTCCTCTTCGCTTATATCATCATCATCGTCGTCGTCGTCATCATCCTGCTGATTCACCATCTAATTTCCTTTATTACACTGGTCACCAGACTCCTTTATTCCCTCACCTGCAGCACAGTTTGTATGAATGTGTGTTTCTTACTCGTGTGGCTCCATAATAACCAGAATCAATGATTTTTATCTGATCCATAGTTTAACCATCTACCCGGCAGTTAAAGGGTTAAACTTGTGTACCCCATACTTTTGGCATACTTATTCAGCTCAGCTCCACTAACTCACTCATCAGTGATGATTTGAAGCAGTAATTTTAGACACTACTGAAAATAGCCAAATCTGGTGTTATATAAGAAACCCAGAAAAATAAGTATGAAAGAGTAAAAAAAATCAGATATTTAGAGATGTGGTTACTGTTTTTTATTATTAAAATCAACAATTAAAAGACGCATAAAAGGCCTACTCAGATAATGCTAATGTGTCCATTATATTAAGATTTGATTAAAATTGCATTTGCCATCTAAACAAAGCAATAGCCCACAGTTCAACAATAAACGTGAGCAGGAATGACACTTACTTTAGTGTGAATTTCTTATTAGGTTTACAATGCGGCGTTACATTTTAAGCTACAACGAATGCTCTATTATAATGCAGAAATAACCTCAACATTTCTGCCACTTAACTTTCTCTTACACTTAAGCCAAGGATTTATCACCAGCACAACCAAGGACACAGGACATGGGTTCTTATGTAAACAAACAACCAAAATCCAAAATATATTTATATTCATCCTTGACATTTTAGATGTTAGAGGTGAACAGATGGATCTCCCTTAACAACCGTCAAACACTGAATCATTAATTCATAGCTTCTTTTATCTAACCCTTTCTTTAAAAAAAAAAAAAAAAAAAAAGCAATTCATTCAGGGGCGAATTTCACAGAGAAAGCATGCATGAGTTTTAGAAATGCTGAAAATTTGCTTTCATGCCAAAAGTTACATGAGGAAAACTGATGCTGCATTCATGTCTGCCCATTAAATGAGACAGATTTGCCAGTTAGCTTAGCACAGTGAAAGTTGAAAAGAGGAAGAAAAATGCTGGTCTGGGTTAAACCAAAACCTCTAAAGCTGACTGATTCACATCTTACATCTTCAGGGTTTACAGAAAACCACAGTGTTAAAAAGCGTTACAGTGCTGTGAAAAAAGATTTCCCACTTCTGTCTTTCTTTTTATTTTATTTTTTTTGCATATTTGCCACACTTATTGTACATGTTTAAGATCATCAAACACATTTTAGACATTTTAATATTAGACAAAAATAACCCAAATAAATACAAAATGCATTTTTAAGATGATGATTTCATCTATTAAGTGATCTTTGTGTAAAAAAATCTATTTGATGATCTAAAACAAGTAAATGGAAGGGTGCAAATGCTTTTTTTTTTTTAACAGTACTGTATATCCAGTGTTAACTTATGGTGCAATTTATGACATCAAATGCAGGCTTAGTTATGTCTAGCTGATTTTACATTTGAGCAGTAAAGGTGTAACCAGAATGAGGGTTGTTAATGGGGAATGGATAATACCAAAATTAAAAAAACTTTTATGGTCTGATCTGGAATGTTTTACCATGAGAAATAAAGCCATTAACTGACTTTACATCTTTTAATGCAAAGGCAAAATCATGGCTTAAAAATAGGTAAATCTGAAACAGGTCTTTTATTGTCCTCAGCTGTTGTTCTTAGAAGTTTGTATCTGTTTGTGCTTGTCCCTGTGGATCCAAGAGCTGTTAAGAAAAGGAAAGCAACATTTAGTGTGATATCATCACTTTAAAAACTGATATTTCAGCATCACCCCTTTAACACTCCTCGCAATTCTAAAACTTATTTTAGAATTTATGCATTTTAGCCTGTACGAGTGACCTTTGTCCGCTAAACTAAAATGCAGCAGATAAATCTCTAATTAATTCCCCCTCTTTGCTCAACCGTCTGTTTACCTAGTAACAAAAATCCAGGGATTAAATGTTACCATCATAGTTAGAATAGAAGGATGACAATGAAGTATGTTTTGAGTTTCCACTGAGTCACAAAGATCATCGATAAGGTTGGCAAGCTTCACATAATCCAGGAAATCGGCAGGAAAACATGTAGGCTATATAATGGGATGGATTAGACCAGGAGTTCTCACTTTAAATAAGTTCTGTACAGAGGCACAGTGAAGGGAACACCTTCTCTCAACATGGTAATACTCTGTCTGTGATTTACTCGTGCTTTGACTCAAGTGCTTTTTTTATATTTACCATTTCCCTCTGTCTCTATATTTTTAGATAACTGCTGCAGCCACCATGGGCTCACTGAAATCAGCTGGACTGTCCCTTCTTCTGTTGTCTTTTCTTCTTTACATAGCTGATTCCTATCCCAACATTGATTTATCAAATGGTAAGTTTATGGTGCAAATACTGTTGCAGGTTATGCATATGTTTTAATAATTGGATTAGAATTTAAATGGCAAATGGTCTGAATTTTATGAAAGCGGTGAAAAATCAAAGCACTAGGGTTCAGTGAACTGGCATGATGCTCTTTTATAAATTTCTTATCCCTGATATTGTGATTTTAGTCTCAGAATTCAAATGTGGCACGGTATCAGAAGCTGTGCTGGGTTGTTTTTTTTTAGCAATGGTTCTGTTTTCTAAACCACCCTCTCTAGTGGGCTGTGAAGAATGCACACTGAGGAAGAACAAGCTTTTCTCAAGGGACGGTCCGGTTTACCAGTGCATGGGCTGCTGCTTTTCAAGAGCGTACCCAACACCTCTCAGGGCCATGAAGACAATGAATATCCCAAAGAACATCACCTCAGAGGCAACATGCTGCGTCGCAAGGCAAAGCCATGAGGTAGAGGCACCAACACATGACATATCAGGCCGATATTTCTACATTTTCAGATTTCTACGTTTTAATGTGTATTGGTGACAGTAGGATTTTAGCAAAGTGACTCTTGGAGTAGATGTACTATTCAATGGTTAAGACGTATATTATGTGCAAACACTGAGTGGATGATCATTTTATTTATTTAGTTATTTATTTTAATTTTGAGGATCTTAACTAACTTTTGAGGTCCTTTTTCTTTGCCTTGTGCATGCTGCTTTACACAGGCACTCCACTCTAATTAACAGAAAATACTGGCTTATTTATAGGCTTGTAACGTTGCTCTGTTACTCCTCAGAAAAAAATGCGCACAAGCTTCTCGTGTGGTTTTCATCTAAATCCAAAACACTACTACAGACTAAAGCATAATAGCGCAAGAGAACAGTTTCGTGTTATGCTGTTTTTCCCTGCTAAAGATTGCTGTGATTGTGTTAATAATCCTTTTATTTATTTCTTCCTAATCATCTGTTCTTTTTGCAGATACTGGTAGCTGGCATTATGGTGAAAAACCATACAGACTGCCACTGCAGCACCTGCTATTTTCATAAGATATGACAGATGGGGACTGTAGACTGCTCCGCATCCTTCAGCTTGGCAACACACCATGTTTCTTTTAATAAGCACATGCTTTACTCTGTTTTAAAATGTATGCGTTTGTGTTTCCAGTTAATATTTCACAGTAATTGTGTGGCTGTGATGTGTAATTAACCTACATTTTCTCCTGAAAAATGGAGTTGAATAACTGTGGATTTGAAAAGTGATTAAAATGGGCAACAAAAGCTTACATTAATGAGTGAGTCTTATGTTAAAAATCCATGCAATAGTTGTTGGTTATAATGAGGTTTGCATGTGTTGAATGTTTCTTTGCAGAAAAGTAGCTTCTAACACACAAACTGCAAAAAAGAAAGTGAGATCTGACTTTCAGGTTGATAGTCTTGTGCCTGTCAGCCTGTACAAAATAGATCATTTATAGGAAATGACAGCCAAAACTGCCAATAAAGATGTCATTTTTAATATTGAATGTTTATTAAAGGCCAGTTTTTAGGATGTGCTGTGGTGCGGGGCAACTTTATCTTTTTATTTGCAAAAAGGCACTTTATTCTATTTGTTGATGGCAATGCAAAACGTTTAAGAAGTCAATGTAAAGGGTTCTGTAGCACATAACCCTGTAAATCATATAAGTAATATTTCTTTGAAAGTTTTTTATGACCTTATGATAAAACACAATCATAATCATAACACTTAACTCTGCGTCTACATTTTAAAAAAAATTCTGGTTTTCCCTACTTCAAAAGTCAAAAACAAACAAACAAACAAACTAAAAAAATAACAATTTTTATCAATAAAAAATAATCCATGCTGAATTTCCCTGGTTGGCCATGCCCCAGCTGAAATCCAAGTCACCCACAGTTTGATAGCCACTGAGTTACATGTTCTCCTCTGGTCCAGGTCATTACCTAGAGCAGTGGTTCTCAAGGATCTGATGAATGTATAAGAAGGGCCATTCTTCTAGCAGGGTTCAATTTTTTAGGCATTTCTTGGCACCAAGAAATTCTGTTGTGTTAATAAGGTTTATTCTGCTAGAGCAGAGGAGCAGGTAGAAGAGTTAACTTTGAATGTAAGGGCTCCTTTGGTATAACATGAATTGTGTATATATAAATTGTACACTGGTAAACCTTTACCAGTGTACCTAGAGTATTAAGCTGACTTATGCCTTACATCTGGCCTACTGGAGTGACCCTGAGCATGTGACACTAAATCAGGCCTTTTTCTGCAGCAGACTCAGGGTCACACTCTCAGGATCCATCCTTGGAAGAACCGTAAGGATTATGTGGGGACTTTAGGGGTTGACTAAATCGTTTTGCACACAGATTTGTTAGTTTTTGGAAATGGCTGGTTCTCGCCTGGCTGTCATAGCCTGCCTGCGGTATCTCTGCATGTCTTGTACCCCACCACGCAGTGTTCATGGGAACCCACATCAATCACTCCGAGGTTTGCTCGTGAGCATATATGTGACCCACAGCCTGTGAGCAAAGTGTGATTTTATGTGTAAGGTTGTGGATGCTTTGTTGACATCGGGGTTATGTTGAGCATACGGTGTACTCTCCCCTCCCCCTGCGTGCGCGTGCGTGTGCAAGTCTGTCAGCGTAACATCTGTGCGTACGCGGTCGTGATTGTTGTGAAGATGGCGGAGGGGGAGACAGAGAAGGAATATGACACACGGAAAGCTATCGGGGAGCTCCGAGAGCGGTTCCAAGCGTTGACTACAGCTTTGAAAGAAAGTTCTCAGTCTCCGTTGGAAGCCTCCTTGCATTTCTGCCAGGAGTTTTGCCAGGTTAGCTCGTTATCCTGCTGCTCATCCCGGGCAGCCTGCAGCCCCTCTGGCTTCCTGGCCGAGGATGCGCGTCTACGTTTGCTATAACAATGTAGCTAAGGAGCTAGCTGCCTAGCTAGCTGCCTGGTATTTCAAGATGGGGGTGAAAAAAAAACTCCTCAGCGGTTTTCCCCCCGTTTTATCAGTGATGTTTGTATGTGGTATGCACTCATTTGCAAAGTCTGACTTTCCACGCGGCGAGAAACCACGCCATCGTATGCCCATGATGCATTAATTACACGTATTTTCCAGGCCAGATAGCTAATAGCAAATGAATGTTGCTAGCTGGTATGCAGGGTCCCCCAGTCTGTGCAGTGGTCATGCTGTGCAAAAACGGATAGCTGTGTTAGCAAGATTTTCCTGAGCGGTTGCATTCATGTGCACAGTTATATATATATATATATATATATACTTGTGGAAGGTTAAAAAAAAACATAGTGTAAACGCTGCAAGACTGCACTCATGCTTGTGGAGGTTTTTAGCTTGGTGTGTATTTGGGTTACTTTTTGTGAATCTGTTTTTGTTACGGAAAGGGCAGTGATTTTTTTCCCCCCAGTGTGCTAGCCCGGGCCTTTTGCACTAATTAATCCAGCTAACCACATCATCAGCGCATGTATTTCAATGCTGTTACCTGTACCAGCACAAGATGTTCAACTGATGTCATTGTAAAAGCAACCGATTAGCCTGCAGCTGGCTGAGCAGTGATTTGAAGGAGAAAGTGTTCCAGTGGTCACTGACTCCCAGTATCCTTCTCATTAATTAGCCATGACCACATAGATGCACGTTATGCGATTTCTCCTGTTTCCCTGCGATGCAGCGCAGATTATCCACATGGCATCAAATTGGTGTAAGATTTTAGATTTGTTTCTTATGCCGCTCTGACCGGCTCTGAAGAATTCATTCAACTTAAAAGTTATGTGAGGAGAAAAAAAGGGAGAGTCTCGGGCTGTGAGCTTGGCTGTGTGCACTTTAGTCGGGGCAGGAATGCGTTTTAAAGCGTGTAGCTGCAGGGATAATACCCTCACTGAGCATAAAAAAAATTTAATGCGTATGGTGTGTTAAAGAAATTACATTTTATTAAGTCAGTTTAGGTTTTATATTACTTGACTGGTATAAAAAAAAAGGATAGAAAATACTTTTTTGCACACACAAAACATGAAGATGCAGGATGTACACAAAATGTTTTAGGGTACTACCCCTTAATAATGTCATAAGTGTGTCATAACAATAAACATGGCAGTAATTATTGATTTTAATACTTTTGTATATTGATTGTCCTGTTGGCATGGCCTTTTGTTTTATTAAAGGCAGCTATCTTTCAAATATAAGCCACGAATCTAAATTTACGCAGATAACAGCAAGTTTTACGGTATTGTAATTGGTGCACATATAGAGCAATGCGCACATTTTCTCTGGACTTTTTTTTTTTTTACTTATCTTTATCAGTGAAGAGGAGACAGGAAAGCAGGGAGACAGAGAGTGGGGAATACACAGTAAAGGGCCTCAGGTCGGAATTGAACCAGCTCAACCACTGAACTAAATCGGCACATGTAAATAAAGAAAATGAAATCTTTACCAGTAGTTACACATAAGCAAAGTAGCACTGCATCTAACTGATTTTAATTAGCAATAAATTATTTAAAACTTGACAGTAAAAAACAAATAATTATACTGTGGTTCTTATATCCATCACCCAGAGACATTCAGTTTGGCATGAAAGAAACGCAGCAAATCTTAAAAAGCCGAGAAACCTGAAACCAATAATGTTCCACATATTTGCCGATTTGAATTCTTTTGGAAACAACTTCATATTTTTTTATAGCAGTCCGTAAGTACAGATTTTACTCCCAGAAAAGCTAACTTGTTATATTTGTAAGTTGTCATTCAGTGCCCTATTTTAATTGAAGTATTTGTTTGGTTTTCTAAGGTCTTGGTGGAACATGCCAGTCGTTGGAAAACGGATGAAGATCCATTGCCCTTGCTGGAGGTTTACACCGTGGCCATCCTCAGCTTTGCTAAGGCTGCCTCCTGTCTCTCCTCTGAATGTGAAAACGTGCCACTCCTACTTGAAAAGTTGTCACTGTGAGTAGAAACTGATTTAAGTGTCAGTGTAAATGTGTTAGTTATTAATAATAGAAACATAGGAGAGTCCAAAAAGTCCAAAAATGAAAATGGTAATGAATAGTTCTAGTTCTGCTGGCATGCTTTTGGACAGACATTGTTAATAGACTTAAATCTGTTTGGGTATTTGGAAAGAGGAATAATATCTGACAGTAAGAATAAACAAAACCCACCCAAATCTCTATTACAATATTCTACAAACAGTCTACAGGAGCCACTTAGCTATTTGCATGGTGTACTCTATGAAGGCAAAGTCCTTGAGGCTGTAATGCAGAGTAGAGGTGGAGTGGATCTCTTGGGGAGCGACATATTTGGAATGAGCTACAGACACTTTGTACATAAAGATGCAGGATGTACACAAAATGACAGAAATTAGAGATAACAGCTATTAAAATAAAGTCTCTGAAAATGTATTATCTTTCTTGAAACAGGTCTCTCTTGCAAACGAGACACTGAGTCTCAGTGGGACTACCTGTATAAATAAAGGTTAAATCAAATAAAATAAACATCAATGATTTATACTAATTATCTTATTTATTATCTATAAATGTTTTTTGACCACAAGTCAGCAGGCGACCACTCATTCATTGTGATTCCCAGTGAACCCATCAGTCAAGTTTCTCAAATAAGAATCTGATGTGGAGCTAAACTAAAGAACTGAACTGCAGCAACTGTTGCAGAGCAGCCACATGCTCTGTAGAAACACCTGAGAGTCATAGTGCAGGGTATAGTACCACAGGTTAAGGGAGAGAAGAAATCAGCTGGATTTACTTGCAGTCTGTTGTTGATTTTCTATGTCACGCATGGTGCAGTGGGAAAAGAAACACACACGCACATACAGACATACTTTTAAATGTCATGCAGAGCAGCGCAACCAGTAAAAAGTTTTAGTTGCACTTGACAGAGTTTAGCTTGCATGTGCGACACAGAGTTGCACTCTCTTGCCTTGATATCTGCTTGGTTTGGTAATCTGACAGTTACCCTCAAGTCTCAGCTGAACCGCCTGGTGCACGGAGCAATGGAGGCATGAAAGACCACCTTTCCCTTCAGTACTTAGCCAGGAAAATTACTCCCAAGCGATCTTATATGCTCTTTCCAGAATTTGAGCAACTCCCATCTGGTCACCGTCTTTGCACTCCAAGGTTTAAATACAACTACTACAGGAACTCCTTTGTTCCTCTAGTTACAAAATTGTTGCTAATATGAACAGCATGACTGTATGAATGTTAGGTAAAAAAGAAAAAAATCCAATCTGATGTTCCTTAATCATATATTTCCAAAATGACTTCACACCCACACACACTGCAAATAGCTATTCTTGTATGGCTATCCCTATTTTGTGGATTGTGTGCACATCCTTGACCTAAATCTGGCTTTAACAAATGGCTGTGTTGGATTCAAAGGAGCTGTGCAGAGCTGCTGCTCTTATTGCCCCAGCATGTCCCTGGTGCCTTATGGGAGGAGTTTCAGTCCTCCATGAAGGTCAGTATCCCTAGAGCTATTTGTAGATATTTTTTTCCTTATCTTTTCAGTGATAGACCATGAGAAGTTACTTAGTTATTAGAAAGCATTTGGTTTAGCTTAGCTTTTAAGTTGTAAAATATATGTAAATATAGGTCATACAATGCTGCACTAAAGATTTCTTTTACATATAAAAAAAAATATATATATATGTAACTTCACAAATTGACTACGGTGATATTGCCATGACAAATATTTCAGGCTCTTGACTGTGTGGCATTTTAAAGCATGACTGACTTAAGTTTTCGTAATTTAATTATTACATATTTGTGTGTCTTCTGTTAAAGTTGGCACACAGCCTTTTGCAAGAAAGTGGGAGCACACAGCTCTGCCTGCTCTCAGTACTGGCACAGCAGGACGGCGTCTGGGCCAACACCACATTAAGCAGCATCCTGTCCAATCAAATTCCTCAAACTGAGCAAGGTTAGTATTCTTTTTTTTTCTTTTTTTGACATCTAAGCTTGCCAGCACACCGCACTAACTTTTACAGCTGTAATTTCAGGAAATAACTCTTGATGAATATAATAGTAAATTTTCTTACTGAATTCTCTTCTCAACTTTTTTCTCTCTCTTCCTTAGTCCATGAGTTTCTTGAGCTAGAAGGTCCCACGCTTCTCAACATGCGGATAAAGCATCTTATCAAAGTAGACAGTATTGATAAAGCAGCTGTCCTTGCAAAGATGTGCTCAGAGTATCCGGGATATGAAGGAAAAGGGAACTTCAAACAGACCTATTTGCTTTGCATCTGTATGACAAAAAGTCAGGAGCAGCTAATGGAAGAGGTATGAAAGTAACACAGTTTTTCTGAGACTTGTTTTTCATGATTTAAAATGTGAACAAGTCTAATCTCTTTGTACCTTTACTGTAACTTGGTATTGTCATTAAAACCACATTTATTGTTAGACGGTTTATTGAAAGGGACAAATGACTTTTTTTTATACTTAAGTGAAATTGAATCAATCAGATGGAACCATTTGTTTATTTAGAACTCTCCTGTTATCTGAAATTAAGTAATATTGTTGCACCTCACAGTGTGACACATAGCAGTTGGATTTCATTTGAATTGATTGTTCTTTTGATTTCTTGTTTTCTCTAACAGATTGCATCAATAGACTGTAAGGATGCCCTTGAAATGATCTGCAATCTGGAGTCAGAGGGAGATGAGAAAGGTGCTCTCTGCATGTGTACTTCCTTTCTCAAAAGACAGCTTCTCCAAGGAGATGTTTACTGTGCCTGGTAAGTGTTGCTGTATATTTCACACAAACACTTGCCTGCATTATGTCATAAGTGCAAATTCCTTAATTGCTAATCACTGTTTTAGATGCTAACTGTGTTTATTGTTTGCCAACCGTGAATGAATGATTGACTGATTGAATGAATGTTATAAATTATTTACTCTTTTGGTTCCATGACAGCTTTGTGTCAGACTCAGCCTAATTCATGTAAAAGTATATGTACTCTTTCAGTTCAAAGCCTTGAACAGTTCTGTTCGTGAACTTTTCAGGGAACTGACTTTGTTCTGGAGTAAACTACTCATGCGATTAGAGTCGTCTGCTGATTCCTTTCTGAGCCGCAGCAAAGAGATGGCTCTTCTCTGCAGAAGTGTCTGTCACATTCTGTTTCTCATCAAAGTAATCCAAAATGAGGTAAGAAAAATAGTCTATACATTTGCGGCTGATACCAGAGCTTTGACATTATCACTCACGCCAACAGCAACAACTCATAGGATGCTGCATCTATTTACATGGCTTTAAAATGAAATCCTTCATGTTTTTTATTTTCATAGGTTGGGGAGGTGGGGCTTCCAGTGTGCGTAGAAATGTGCATTCAAGCTCTGAAAATGACCTCCAGTGACCATAAAGATAGCAAGTCTACCATCTGCAAGACAATTTCCTGCCTCTTGCCAACTGATCTAGAAGTTAAGCGTGCATGCCAGCTCACAGAGTTCCTCCTCCAGCCTACCGTTGACTCATATTATGCTGTGGAATCACTGTACAATGAACCCGACCAAAAGCCTGAGGAGGACGGGAGTTTACCAGTGCCCAATTCTTTACGCTGCGAGTTGCTGCTGGCCTTGAAGACACAGTGGCCTTTTGATCCGGAGTTCTGGGACTGGAAAACACTGAAACGCAACTGCTTGGCACTGATGGGCGAGGAGGCAGCTATTGTGTCTTCTATTGACACGCTCAATGACACAGATGAACAGGAGGTGGAAAGTGCACTTGGCAAACTCCCTGAATACAAAGACCTGGAGGATTTTCTGTTAACCACTACAAATGAACTCAATGAAATCACAGATGAAAGAGAAAAAAACAGAGAGGCTAAAAAACTTCGGGAGCAGGGTTTTGTGTCTGCCCGTTTCAGAAATTGGCGAGCCTACATGCAGTATTGTGTTTTGTGTGACAAGGAGTTCTTAGGTCACAGAATTGTTCGTCACGCTCAGAAGCATTTCAAAGACGGAGTGTATCTTTGTCCAATATGTGCCGACAGTTTTGAAACTAGGGAGATTTTAGAACCACATGTAGCAACACATGTAAAGCAATCTTGCAAAGAGAGACTAGCTGCAATGAAAGCTGCAAGAAAGGTAACCAAACCACCTCAGTCCCCTAAAAGTCCATCAAAAATTTCAAAAGTTGCTGCCAAGACAAACACTAGTCCTGTTAAAATTGAATCTCAAATTGGACAACAGCTGGGATCTCCTGTTAAAATAGAACAAACTACATCTGATGCACAGATAAGCCAAGACTGTTTCTGTCCTGTGAAAAACTGCACTAAAGCTTTCAAGTTTTTCCGTAACCTCATGGCTCATGTCAGATCTCACAAGAACGACGAAGAGGCCATGAGGTTTTTAGAAATACAAAAGCAGAAAGTGGTTTGTCAGTACTGCAGGAGGCAGTTTGTTAATGTCAGACACCTCAATGACCACTTGCAGATGCACTGTGGCACCAGACCGTATATCTGCATACAGCTGAATTGCAAGGCCAGCTTTAATTCAAATTCAGAGCTCCTCATGCATAGAAAAATACACCCAGAATTTAAGGCCCAGTGCATGTTCCCAAACTGTGGTGAAGTATTCAGTGAGGCCTACCTCTTGTATGATCATGAGGCTCAGCATTACCTTACTTACACCTGCCAAACTGACAACTGTGGTAAAATCTTCTACTCACAGTCTCAGTTCTTGTCTCACCAAGAGAATCACAACAATAATGATGCAGCGAACAGTTTTAACGTCGCACATCAACACCTTTCTGCAGATGTAAAAGTACAGCCACCA
This sequence comes from Pterophyllum scalare, assembly GCA_024447675.2. Classification (NCBI taxonomy): domain Eukaryota; kingdom Metazoa; phylum Chordata; class Actinopteri; order Cichliformes; family Cichlidae; genus Pterophyllum; species Pterophyllum scalare. Next base: position 12,492 of record JAMQGT020014572.1, read on the forward strand.
CCACCGCCAGAGAGCACCCCAAGCAAAGACACATGTTCTGCTGCTGTTTGCTTTGAAGGGATTAATACAGACATTCATATGAAGGAAGCATCAGACGCCACTGCATCGCCATGCACATCACCGGGGGCTGCTAAAGACCCTGGTCCCCTGAAAGTGAAACACTCGATTGAAAACATGCTGAATTCAGTGGGACATCCTGAAATAAAAGAACCAGAGAAATGCTACACTCCACTGACCAATCCCACTCCAGCACCAGTCGATGCAAATCTACCACCAGAAGCTCCACATGCGCACCAAAATGTGGCTGGGCAAGGCACTGTTCCTACAGTGTATCCTGTTCCGAGTGATACAAATCCTGTGGCAGGCCAACAGGAAGTAACTGTAAGTGGCAATAGCAATGTACCAGGCAATGAATTTCAGAAGGTGATTCCACAAATAATTTCTCCAGGTCAAATCAAGACAGAAATTCCTTGTTCGCTTCAAGGATATCCTACCAGCACACCTGCGGGTACTGCTAGCAGTGAAGAGAACCTGCATTGCTGCCCATTTAATGACTGTACAAGGGCATACAGTACAAACAAAAGTTTGTCTAGGCATGTGAAGAAGCAACACCCTGAGATATTTGAAGATTGGAAATTGGCAAAAAAATATAACAAAGTGGCCAAAATTACTGCAAAAAAAGCACCCAGTGGACCAGTGTCAGTAAGTCAACCTCAGAACCCAGGCACCAAGCCTCCAAACCAGCCAGGAATACTATGCAACAAACCTGGGATGCAGCAAATGGATTACCTTATGGGATGCTCAACCTCTCCTGCCCAGTGTTACCCTGGATCAATGGAGCCTGTGCCTATCACTCCAATGATAAACCCCACAGTGTACCCATCCTGGGGAAGCCCAAACAACCCCAGTGGAATGATGCAGTCAGACATGTCCCAGTCTTGGTCTTCACCTCCTATGAATAACTGCTATCCAGATGCCTTTAACATGAATGAATACCCATCTCGTAACTATCCTCATTGGCAGGCAGACCCTTATCAAACCACATCGTCTCTTCCATCTGATAGAGATCACTCAGTAGCAGCTATGCATGGTCCCACTATGTCACATGCTCCTTCAGATTCAAGTTTAATGTCTCAGTATGTGTCCAGTTCTCTAATGCTTGACAATGGAGGCCAAATGCATAATGGAGGACATCAGTATGGACTGATGCATCCTGAGGGTACAGCAGACAACGTAGATGTGAGAAAAAGCAGTGCAAGTATGACAGGACAGTTGGATAATGGAAACAGTATCTCAACTATCGACAGCCTCCCTGATGGAAGCTACCACACTCCATATGCTCAGAGTGAAAACTCTTGTCTCACTCAGTGCTCATCAGTCGATATGCCCCTGAAATGTTTGACTCCAGAGGCTCAAGCTCCAATAAAATCTACAAGTGAAATACCTGAACCAGAGAGTATGTCAGCTCATGGTTATGATCAGATAGACAACTCTGTGGATGGCATGCTCAGTCCACACAGCATCATTCACACTGATTTCCCTTACGATGAAGAGTGTCCCAACGCTGACTGTGAGACAAACCCCTCAGATGAAAAGGCAGGTGACACAGATGTTCAGAAAGGAAAACGCAGCAGGCTGAGCAAACGTACCAAATGGCCAGCAATCATTAAGGATGGCAAGGTTATCTGCAGGAGATGTTTTAGAGAGTTTACAAGCACCAAATCTCTTGGTGGTCACCTGTCTAAACGGTCACAGTGCAGACCTTTAGATGAAATCGATCTGACAGCAGATCTGCCGACATCGTTCCTTGATTTCCTCAATGACCCTCATGTCCCTGACACTAATGGAGCAATATACAACATGCCAAATGGTGACTTCTCACAGGAATCTTGTAGCTTGACCACTTTGACCTCACCTATGGTGTTGAAACAGGAGCCCCAGAATACAAATATCATGGACTATTCAAACTCATTCTCAGTTTCCACCGAAAACCAGCAAGAGAAGGCAGTTGAGTTGGCTAATCCAGCGCTCGCTGTACCTTATCAGGAGGATCACCTAATGGAAATGTCACATGCCTTTCAAAGGTTGGATTTGATTGAGGCTGCACAAGAGAAGATGCGTAGTTCTATGTCCTCGGAGCAAACTGTTAGTCATTGTGACACAACCCCTGTTGCCGAAAAAAGTAAAACACTGAGTAAAAGTGATGACAAGCCCACTGAAAAGATACCCAAACCTTTCAAATGTGACCAGGACGATTGTGAGTACTCATTCATGACAAAGGAGGCGTTATTCAAGCACTTGATTAAAATGCATGATTATACTAATGAAATGATAGAAGAACTAAAAAGAACACCATCCAAACTGTCTCCGTATCCCTGTCAGATCTGTCCAAAAACATTTACAAGAACGACAGGGTTGAGAATTCACTATGAGAAAGTCCACCGATTGTCAAAGGCAGAAATGCAGAAGCTTAGAATTAGTGCTAGAAATAGACGTGCATTTAGACTTAACAAAGGTGATGCAGTTATTAAACGTCCGAACACTGATGTCACTAGCAGCCAGAACACAAAATCTGCACCCATAGCGCCTGCTATAAAACAAGAACCTTTTGATGTTGCAATTGCACCTCAACCAGAGGCTGAGAACAATCCAGATGTTCCTCAGATCACTTCAGAAGACACACTGAAGCAAATCTTGACATCTGAGGTATCAACTGTTACACAACTACCATCACCTCAAAACTATTTGACTGACAGACCATTTGAGGAGGTGGCACAGCCTGCTCCCGAAAAAGCTCCAGAGGAACCTAAAGTAGCTGTTAATAACAGCAGTCCAGAAATGACACTAAAATCCAGTTTGAAAGAGAAACTCAGCCCTGTTGGCAAAGCAAAAATGCAGCAAGGAAAATCAGCTGTGACCCCGAGCAAAGTAAAACAGCTAAAGTCTCCTGCTTCATCTCCTTCATCTTCTCCAGAAAAACCCAGCAGCTCCAAAAGCACACCAACAAAGGAGGAGAAAAAGGAGAAACTTCAGAAGAGGTTGAGCCTAAAAATGTTTGACGCAGACAATGCCTACAGTCCATACAGACCTTATCGCTGTGTTCATGAGGGATGCACTGCAGCATTCACCATCCAGCACAATTTGATACTCCATTACAAGGCCATGCATCAGGCATCCTTGCCCCCTAACAAAACTGAAACTGAAACTGAAAAGGCTAGTGTTAATACCGGACAGGAGACCAATCAGACCATAGGAAAAGATAATGAAGTCAGGTGTCAAGTGAAAAATTGTTCAAGAGTGTTCATGGGAATCACAAGGCTGGTGCAGCATTACCTCTTACTTCACAAGTTCACCCGTGACAAAGCCACCTCCATGATGGCCAGTATGAGCATAGGGACTTTTAACTGTGACCGGCCAGAGTGCGCACTCCCCTTCAGCTCTGTGGAAAAGTACATTGAGCACATTAAGAATTACCACAAGGAAATCGCCATCTCTGAGAGCGGCTCGGTTGATCCAACTTTCCGGTGCGAGTACGATGGATGTGACCGTGTGTACACTACAAAGTCAAACCTACTCCGTCACCTCATCAAAAAGCATGACTATATTTATGACCCCAAAATAAGTGATGGAAGAAGGACTAAATCAGTAGGGCTCTTCCCAGGGGTTAACAATGGGAAAGAGAATGTAGAAAGCAAATTCAGAGTGAAAAAGAAAAACACTAAAAAGAAAGATGGAAAGTCCATTGAACACTGGACTAGTTTTGGAAAGCCTACACTAAAATCTCACGAAGAAGCATCAGCCATGTGCACCAAGAAGTCCTCACTGCAGTACCCATGCATGATCATAGGTTGTGATGCAGTGGAGTCTGCTGAAAGAAGTATATTTAAGCATTACACCACACATGGCCTCACAGAAAGATACATTGAAGATCAGAGGAGTCAGTTCATTTTCTGCAAAAAATACTCGCGCGCCAGATGCAAAGATGCAAACAAAACAGAGGGCGCTTCAGCTTCCTCTTCTGAGGAGACGGAGCCAGAAGAAGGAGAAAAGCCCAGTGACCAGAAAGCAGATGAGCTGGTAGATAAAATAGTCCAAGAGGACAGCAAGCTGTCCAACGACGATAGTGCAGAATCTCAAGCTTCCACTGGGACAGAAGGAGGAATTAAAAGAGGCCGTCCCAGAAAACCTGCACATCCTACACCAGCTTGTCCAGAGAGGATGCAGACCCTTAGGAACCGCTCGACTGTTAACAGTTCAAGAGAGAACTCAAATCCTGGTACCCCTGCAGCCCAAGAACAACGTGACGACGGGGTTATGTCAGCATCTTTCAAGCCGTTAGGACTCGAGGACTCTTTTCTTAAGTTCTTGGAAACCTCAGAGTCAACCAACTCCTCTAAACGCAAATTAAATGATAAATCTAGTGCTGAACTGCCTTCCAAAAGACAACACACTAACAAACAGAAATCTGCCACCAAAAGTAAAACAAATGATGAATTGAAAGGTTGTGAGAGTCTTGTAGACTTCAGAAACCCCCTAAATCTCCAATCAGTGAGTAATGTTAAGATTGTCATGGATAAAACGTTATCAGACGGCGCTGATCTTTTGCTAAAGCAGCTACAAGACATGCGGCCCATAGTCATAATAAAAAAGTGGCTTTATAGTGGATCATAGCCCTGATATTTTGTTTTCAGCTCAGTCTTACTCAGGATTTGAGAAGTTATGCTGCAGAATGGTTTGTTAATGCATCAAATTTCCAACTGTTAACAGTCATGGTCACACTTAATGAAAAAATGGCCTATTTTGTACCTAATGAAATAATGTCTCGGATGATTTTAAGTATGTATGTTAGTTATAATAACCAGGTAATCTATAGGGCATAGATTTTAGAAACATGTTTGTATTTATGCTTAGTACTGAAGATGTTTTTTTTTCTTTTGCTAAATGGAGACTTTTAAAGAAAACTATGTTTTTATATATCCCTATGGGATTTCAAGTTCTGTTTGTATTTATTTCATCCTTTTACAACACTAGTAGACCTATCTGTAATATTTACATGTCTTCCACAAAGTGTTCAATAAAATGTTACTGGTTCTTTTTATAAGATACTGATTGCATACTTTCTGTTGTTCTTAATACCCAACTTGTAGTTTACAGTAGCTTTGTTTCACGGTTTATGCACAATCCTGCTGTGATATGGTGGACATGGTTCAATTTAGGTAAATTATATAATGTTTGAAAACTTGGCATATGGTGGACAAGTTTATTTAACTCGTTGTGGGTAACTGTGAAAGCTATTCATATTTGAATATTCATAAATGAATAGCTTTCCAAAGCAGTCTGGATTAAATGTATGACCTGTTTTAACTTTTTTCCATAAAGGAATGTCAATAGTATATAAAGCTTAAAAAAAAAGTAGACCAAATGTGGATTTAAAACAAAAAAATGTATGTAAATGGGCAAAAAGAAGAAAAAATGATCAACCAATAATATGTGGTGTGCAGTATACATAAGGCATACTGATATGGAAAATACCAAAATATAAATAAATCAGTGCATTAAAACATATTTGGTTATTATGGAAGCTTGTTTCTGCCAGTGATTTTTTTTCTTTTAATTTATTAGCCATTCGTAAGTCAAAATTTCAGGTTAGTGTTAAAATTTGAACTCATTAACTTGAATTTTGAGATACCAAACCTCAAATTTTGAGATAATTACTTAAAAAATATGAGATAATGCAAACTTTCAACTTTTGTCTGCCTGGCATTATTTTTCATTGGTCGAAACCAGCTTCCATAGTTATGGGAAAGCATTTATTTAAATTAATATATTGAGATTCTTTCTACTTTTCATCATACTCTTTATTCGTGTATTCGTTTCTAACTTGTTTTTACAATACATTTTATTATAACATGTACAGTCTACATTCTCTTATAATTCTGACATTTTTGGTCCTCCACGCCGCGTGTACAGTGAGAATTAACTTAAATATACACCTATAATACACATAAAACTAAAGAAGTAAGTAATTTGAGAGGAGAATCGCTTTTAGAGGGCATTGTGATGGTTATTACCTGACCATTTTAAGCATTGCCAGCAGCAAAGCAAAATGGACCTGCAGGGCAGTAACGGGACACCGCTGATGCTTTGGGGGCACGTTCAAGATCAGCAATGTGAAAAATCGTTCGCAGCAGTGACAGTTTATCGTCCTCACACTAATCCAAGCTTTCGCTCCTCTAGGTTTTATTAATTATAGTTTTTTCGTGAAAGTCAGTGGCTTTCTGGTCGGATGACCTAAAACTTGACAAAAGTACGAGCACACTCACGCTTGAAACTGTTTATCAGCTGAACACAGTCTTTTCCGTATACGTCACTTTGGCGGGAAGTAGAGACGTCGCAAGGCTGCGCGTATCCGTCATTTTAAAAGTGAAGTAGAAGCTCCAGCTTCAAAATATACTCCGCTGCTCATGTGGTGAAAGATGGCTACTTCATCTGTGTCAAAGGTAAAGCCTTATTTATGTTATGCGCCGTGCATGTTTACTTAAAGCTCATTAAAGTATGGGCAGCCGTCATACAGCGTTAGCTGACACTGTTTCTCAATGTTTTTAGGGCTGCTTTGTTTTTAAGCCCAGCGCTAAGAAAAAGAAGAAGACTCCCACTCTGGGTGAGATACACGAGTGTTAATAGAAGGGTTGCCTTCACGAGCTGTCGGGCAATTCAATTCCCTTAAGTTACTGATGTCATCTTTCCACAGAGAGTTACTTTGTTCACTGCTGCGAGGACGCTGAGAGCAGTGGAGCACGATTCAGGCTCTGTCAGGATCTGTGGGACAAAATCAAAACAGACACAGAGGTGAGAGCAGGAAGGACAGAGAGTAGACGTTTCTGTCCCAAGAGAAAAATATGTGCTCACAGTAAAGTTGATTTAACTGAGAGAAAAGTTTACTACCTCTAATTTTTAATGTGTAGACATATATTTATTCATGATTCTTTATATTATGCTTTTATTTATTTATTTTAATCCAAGCACTGCTTTACAGTGCAAATATATAGTGAAAAAAGCAGGAGCTGTCTCAGGAGTATCATATTGATATATTTACCAAGTAGAGTCATTTAGAACAGGTCCCGCAAAAGTATTGGTTTGATTTTTGATTCTCTCTAATAATAAAATAAGAGTGAGCAGACCCTTCTTTAAAGCAACGTATACATGTACATATACATATATACTATTTTGCTTCTTAGGTTTTACAAGATGAACTCAACAGGAAAATCTTGGACCGTTTGCTGGACTTCACGAGGAAGTGCTCCTCCACTCATCAACACAGTGACTGGGCGTCACAGATGAGGGCCAGTGAGATTCCCACAGCAGCTCTTATGCTTGGTATGCTGGTTATAAGTTAGTAATATCTAATTTAAGTTAAAAAAATAAACAAATACAAATCATATGTGGCTGTTTTCCAGCTGTCAGCCCCAGAAGATTTGTAGTATTATAGAAACAATGCATTTACTTTACACATTGTCATTTATGCCTCATCTGACTTTCTGACTTTAACCACTGTAGGTGTGAATGTCCCAGATCATGACATGACCTTTCAGAGCCTGTCTGACCTCCTCCAGCAGACTGTCACCCCTCACGTGGCCTCTGTGCAGGCCAAAGAGTGCGGAGGTAAGGGGGTCATGACATTGATCAGAAATAATTTTGTGCTCCCCTCATAGGCTGTGCTTTAAATGATATATTTTTTGCTTTATGATTTCAGCACTGAAGCATTTGATGAAGAAGGTCCTGGAGCGGTTGATGAATACAGTTGTGGTTGTGGATGATGAGGATGAGGAGGAGAACGTGCAGACGAGCACTCAGCTCCACAGGAGTGTGCACTGCTCTCTCAGGATACTCTGTGATTGGTACATTGCAAGAACACAGGTTGGAGCACAAACCACTGTTTGCGTGCATTCACATCTGTAAATCTATTTCATAAAGAGAACAGAATTGTAAATGAAAGCAAATTTTCATTTATATATTTTTTTTCCAGAAATGTGCCACTGGTACTCCTGGGAAAAAGCGTAGCTGTTCAGTCAGAGATGAGCAACAGCAGCCTCCAGTTGTTATCATTTTCAAAGATTTGGAGGCTTTTAACCCCAGAGTTCTTCAGGACTTCATCCTCATCTGCAGGTAAATGGAAACTCTTGAGTTGAACTTTTATTTGTTTGTTTCTTTTAAGGGGTATACACAATACACAAATAATTGACGAACTAATTTGGATTTGCAAGCGTGACAAGTCTCTACTAACTAAACTCTTTTCCACAGTCAGTACGTTGACCGCCTTCCGCTGACATTCATCTTTGGGATTGCTACGTCACCCAGTACCATCCAGCACATGCTTCCCTACTCTGTGTCCTCCCTGCTGTGCATCGAGCTCTTCCAGTCACTGTCTTGCACACAACACTTGGCTACAGTCATTGACAAGGTAGTTTGGCTGTAACGTGTTACATACATATGATGTAACATGTAAGTGAAATCCATTTCCCAAGTGTGAACGTTATCATTTAAACCTCTTAACATCCACCAGGTCACCAACGACCAGCCTTGGGTTTGGGTTAGAGCTGGATTTTGTTTTGGCTACATGTTTAAACAGACATGATTTCAGGAATTAGATGGTACATTTAGTATAAAGTCTCCTACATTTTGGCATTGTGCTTTTTTTTTTAATTTGGGTGCCTCAAAAAGGAGAATGTTCTTCAGAACGAGCCGTAGATGTTGCCCTAACCCAAACTGCAGACAATCAGTGACCTGGTGGATGTTCAGAAATTAAATAAAGCCAATTAAGTTTTCTTTCCTTTATTATTTAATCCCTGCTGTCTGCAGCTGATCCTGACTTCACACTTCCCTTTTAAACTCAATGGTAAAGTAATGCAGGTCCTCATCAGCATCTTCCTCTACCACGATTTCTCAGTGAGAAACTTCATAAAGGGGTTGCAGGTATGGAGCAACAACAGTCGCTTTATGTCTGTCATTTTCTTGTTACCTTGCCTGAAGTGTAGTTCAAATATTTGAGACCAAATGTCTGCTTGGTCTTTGTGCAGCTGGCCCTGCTGGAGCATTTTCACTCTCAGCCTCTCAGTGTACTGTGCTGCAAAAAAAAGCAGGCTCTGCTCAGCGTGATGCAGCTCAGTCAACCCAACTTGGAGAGAATAAGACAGCTGCCATCATTCAAAAGGTAGTCAGACATTTTTCTTTCTACAACCGGCCCACATTTGTGAGGAGAAAAAAGTGTAAAGGCAACACTCACTTAGCTGCAAAAAGTGATGGTAGGTAGCTTAAGCATTGTTGTAGTGTAATGCTGTTTATTAGCATGTTTTTATCGGTCTTTATCCTTTTTCAAATGTGAAACTAAGCCTTGAAGTTACTCTAATGTGTGTCTGTCCCTAGGTATGTAGAGAAGCTGGAAGCACAGGAACAGGTCAATCTGATGACCGATGACACTCATTTAAAGGTACGTTCTCATCATCTGAGGTGCTGCTCACTAATCCTGTAACAGCTGAGGTTTTTGAACAAGACCTGCTTTGTCTGTTTTTAGGAAGTGTGTCAAAAACTGATAAAGGACCTTCGCAAATACCACAAGAATTATTATCCCATCCTGAGGTGTCTCCACACTCTGACCTCATCATTACCTCGATATCCTCTTGGAAAACAGGCAAGGGGGTCACTGCTTTAATACCTAAGCATTTTAGAATTAATGTAGGTCTAAGCTGTTTTTTGATATTCCTGAAGTACAGGTGTTATATCTGCCTTGAGATAACAGTGGATTATGGTGCATTACAGATCAGGGAGCTCCATTTAATGTGCCTGGAGAAGAATGTATGGGAGAATGAGGACTACCAATCAGCCATGAAGCTTGTAAAGTAAGCCTGATTAGTTGATGTGTATCTAAAAAGTGGGTGACAGCCCTTTAAGTAATTTTGATTTATGCCTACTGTTTTAAACTCGCCTTATTTGTAGTAATGTACAGTAAATATCTAATATACTATTGAGCAGATGATATTTGAATAGTTCACCACCAGATGGTAGCATATTGATGGGTATTGACGGTTATTGTGCATCCTGGTGGCCAAATTGCGATTCATATACAACAAACTTTTGATGCGCCTTTCTTGTAGGTTTTTAGTCCATCAGCAGTCCATTCAGAAGTTAACTGCTTGAGGTGCTTTTGTGTTTTTCCCTTTAGGATGCTGGCAAAAGATGAGTTGGTTGCTTTGCTGCAGAGATGTGTGGAGATACTGCAGCCCAGCAAGTCAAAGAACATGAAGAATGCTCTTGTGCAGTTGGAGGAACTACTTACCAAATTCAAGCAGCTGGACAGTAAGTTTAAGAGTTTATTTTCAGTATTGTGGATTCCAGATGACAAAGCAGTGGAGGTATGGAGATGTTTAGGAGAGAAGGCAGTGGAGTTTTAACCAGATTGTTCAACACAGTTTTGGAGAATGAGTGGGCACTTGAACCCTTTTCAGGAACAAAGATGCTGTTTGCAGATATTGTGATCTGTAGTGAGAGTAGGGGAGCAGGTGGAAGAGAGTCTGGAGAGGTGGAGGTATGCTCTGGAGAGAAGAGGAATGAAAGTCAGTAGAAGCAGGACAAGAATATATTTGTGTGAATGAGAGGGAGATGGGTGTAACAGTGAAGCCTGCAAGGAGCAGGCAATGAAGGTGGATGAGTTTAAATACCTGGGATCAACCATTCAAAGCAGCAGACAGCGCAGGAAGGGTGGAGATTTTTGACAGAAGGATGGCAGCAAGTGCGAAAAGGTCAGTTTACAAGATGTTGAGAAGAGGGATAGAGGATACACTGGACAAAGGATGTTGAAGATGGAGCTGCCAGGCAGGAGGGAAGGAACACCAAGTAGTGGAAGATGTAGTGAAGGAGGATATGCAGAGCTTGGTGTGACGGAGGAAGATGCTAGGATGAGATGGAGGCAGGTTATTGGCTGATGTGACCCCTAAAGGGAGCAGCCGAAAGGAGAAGATTCTGGATTCTTAGTTTCCTTCATTGTATTTGTGCCCCAGGTATGTTTCTTGACTCACCTTCTTTCCAAATGCTCGTCTTTTGTCTTGTATTTTAGCTGCCGCTGAAATGGCTCCAACTGTGGAAGCTTCTATCACCTCTCCGATAAAAAATCTTCAAAAGAAAACTGATCTGTTCCAGCTGCAGAAGGTAGCTCACCGGTTAAATTGTGGTCTTTGTTTTTGGTTTCCTGTGAAGAGGTTCTCTGCCTCTTTAAAACTGCTTTATTGCTTTTACTTAAACTCTTATCATAATTTTTATAGACACTGCTGGAGATGAATGAGTCCCGGAGAGCCAAGAGGCTGAGTCCATTTGAGAACCTGAGGAATGACGCTCTTGAGTTTATCGATGGTTTAGTAAAGTAAGACTAATGAGACTGTGGCTCCCTTAAATACACCTCCTAACACTGGAAACTCTACATTTAATTTTGTTATTCTACCCAGGAGCCATCTGCCCCCCCCAGACTCCCAGACTCTTTATGAGGTCTGCTACTACAGTTCGTCTGCCACAGTGAGGCGCCACCTCAATGCAACACCTCGTACCTCCATTCAGGCTGCGCTCAGCAGTCCTTACTACTATCTTCAGGTACGTCTTCTTCGTCTTTGTTAAGTGTGCAACTCTGTTAACAGCAGTAAGAATTGAAAGTGAAGAAATTTCTTATTTTGGTCTGCAGCTGGTAATGTGTAGTGATGTTCTACTAATCATGCATGCAAAAACCTGTAACAGCTTCGCCCCTCTCATGAATTTGACTTTTTTTTTTTTTTTTTTAAAGAATGACCGCCTGAAGACGGACGATGGGACAGTCTCCAATGCTGCTCCTGACATCTGTATTGCATACAAGCTCCACCTGGAGTGTGGAAGGCTGATCAACCTCTATGACTGGCTGGAGGTGAGTTTATAAACTACATTGCGTGTAATTTACTGACATCAAAAGACTTAAACAACAGCTTTCAATTTTGCTTCACAAACTTTCTTTAGCTGGAGATGTTTGTTTTTCTCTGTGTAAGAGATGCTGTATTAATGATACAGATTAATGATATTAATGAATGATCCACATGATTAATGGATTAATTATTGGCCCGGGATGCTGACGTGAATGAAAATGTTTGTTTGTTTTCAGGCCTTCGCCACCGTGGTATCAGCTGGTGAGGGTAACGATCCAGATTCTGAAAATTTTGGGAAAGTGGATGAAGTCAAACAGTATCCTTCCAGGACTTAATAAAAAAAAAGTAAATCTCACATTTTCCCTGCTTTATTAAAAATTTTATTTCTGCAGGTAATTTATTGGAAAACTGAATCACAGTTTAAGACACAAAGGAAAATTAACATTTAAGTTTTCAGTTTTGGTATTTAACTTTTTTCTTCTATGTGTAATGGAAATGAGCAACAGTTTGCCAACAGCACCCCAGAGCCAAACTACACTAGAGCAGCTAGGTACTCCTCATTTATGCCTTTCTTTGGAGTATCATGATTGGACAATCGAGGTAATTCTGGGTTTGTAAGCAAACCAAATACTTAGGCAGTTAAAGAGCAAAAGAACACTGACATGACTGCTAAAACACACCATTTACTTCTAACTTTAGCCAAGACATTTTGTTCCTTAGCTTGTCCTGTAGCGCTCGTTTCATCCGCGCCGTATCAGAACTCGAATTTCTGGGATTCATCAAGTCTACCAAGCAGAAGACCGACCACGTGGCTCGACTCACCTGGGGAGGCTGCTAACCAGAACTGTAAAAAATAAGGAAAACATTCCCCTTTTTTTCTACATCTGTAGAAATTTCAGTTTTGTATTTTTTCACTCTAATTAAAGGCATGCACGTTAAACCTGTTTCTTTAAAGAGTACATGAGTTAGGTATCTCAAATTTTGAACTTATGAGAAAATATTTCAAGTTATGTCAAAATATTTTTGGGCTGTCACCGACCAGTTTCTAGGCCTGTGTGAATGTGGTCTTATTCACTTTATCCCACATTTTCTCCATGGTCATCATGTCTGACCACTAACCACAAGTCATGTGGTTAGTGGTCACATCTGCAAAACCTCAATATGTACAGTCGGGACTTTTGATAAAGCCAAGGCGACACGATTGGGATTGTTCGGGTTATGGACAGTAATAATAGAATGCATATAAAAGATGGGCATAGCCACTGTGATGTCACTGGTCCCACTTTAAATCCTGAAATTGAACATTTTGGCTGTTGCAATCTTTGTGTTTTGAAACTGGAAGTGATGAATGAGCGGTGGCTCTGACCCATGAGCCTACACGGTAGCAACTTGTCAGGGTGGAGAAGGTAGGCCAGCCCTAAAGACCACCCTCCTTTAGTTTCATGGGTACCATAATTTACAAATTGAATATCATGGTGTACTAAGTAAGTCTTGAAAGCTGCAGTTGTATGCAATCCAACTTATGTTTGTAACCAAAGGAGTCTCCCCCTACTGGACATTAGAAAGAATGCAGGTTTAAGGCACTTCCACATTGGCGTTCATCTTTCGCATACAGTTTGAGAGTAAATTCGAGTGCCAAATTCACAGAAGATTCAAAGCTGGCTATCACAGCACTTTCTGTATAAAGGTCACATACAATTACTGATACAGTTTGATGCAGCCAACCAGTTTTCAACTCTTAAAAGATGTTTATTGTTTTAAGTAATAAGTACATTGGTTTCAAAGTGATACCAGCAGAACAAAACTCAATAAATAAAACATGGGGTGGGGGAGCAAATTAGCCCACTTTATGCTCAATTTAAAAAGCAGTGAACAGAGGACAAACGGCAAACATACGCTTTCTGCTCAAACTTGCGTTTCTTCTACGTCCTTTGAGATTGACCTGCAAACCTTGTTTAAAACTCTACGTTGCTTTACTGTATTTACATGTAACAAACAGAAACAAGTGCCAAAGCCTGGAATGCTGGGAATCATTACAAAAGTGAGATAACTGTAGATACACATACAGCTGGAGGAACGTAGGCCACTGGTAGAAATAGGGTCCATTTACATGAGGAAGCACCTAGTTGCTTACAACAGAGTGGTAACAACTGACAACAGCTTCATATAAACCTTTGCCCAAAGACATATATGGCACAGTAAGAAAAGTTTCCTTTAAACTAGCTAAACTTAATCTCTTACAATGATGTCTCCCCCCACCCCCCCTTCCTCAAGATCTCGTGATAGCTTGCAGTGAGTGAAGGTTGTCTTGCAAAGTTTCTGTGCCACACTCAGGAAACATCTGGAGAGAAGGGAGGTGGAATATAAATACAGACACCAGAAGTGTTAGTTTAAACTTAGAATGGTAGCGCTCGAAGTGAGAGCCAAGATTTTGTCCTTTACAGCAAATGTGGAAATAATTTAGGATAAAAAGCAAAAGATGGAAACTCACAACTTGCAGGTTGCTCCCCGAATCGCCGCATTAACTGATCATGTGTGAACTTCACAAAGGTGTCGTATTGTTCTGAAATTATTTAAAAAAAGAAAAAAAAGAACACCTTTTAAATAACAGGCTGTCATTTGTTACTTGGGGAAAATACCTGACTAACATTTGCTGCTTCTAGGTTTTTTAACGTGTCAGCATTATTCAAAGTATACCAACCGGCCAATTTTGAAGTCATGGTCTCCTCGTATTCCTCCCGCACCTTCTCTTCCCTTTCTTTCAGCAGGCGTTCGCAGATCATTCCAACTTGTCTGAGGGTGAATAATGGTTGCTCTTTTCTAGATGGAGAGACACCTCCAGAGGATGTTCCTGTATAAATAAAACTTTTGAAAAAAAAACGAAGGGGGGGGGGTATGATTACTTGACTTTAACTGTGTTCCTTTACCCACCTGGCATGCTGGATGCATTCATAGTGGACGACTGGGATGGGGATTCTGGAGAATAGCAGCACTCTGACTGTTGGCAGCCTCCGTCTAGATGCTTTCTCTTTTGAATGCGTTTGTACTCCTGTTTGATGCTGTTGAGTATTTGTTCTAGTTGGGTACACGGACAAGCGGAGGTTCATCAGTAACATCTGAACAGCTGTCACGTTTCCAGGTTTGACACAATGTGACTCAACATGTTGTTAATGCCCCTCGGGATAGAAAACACGCAGGCCAACTTAGCTAGCATTACCTGCACTAAGTCTTGATGAAGACTCCCCAAACGGCGAAGGCTCCATGCTGAGATACTTCCTAGGGGATGAGGACGACGGGGACACGGGGACGCATCTTCGTCTTTTGGGGGATGTAGGATTCATGAGCGGATCGAAATCCATGGTCCTCTTCAAAGTGGCTCCACACGCCATGACTTCAGTTTGTTACAGGGAGAGATTGCACGGAAAACACCGAAACAAGACAATAATAAGAGTATGACATTAAGCACTTTGGACAGCTGCTAATTGTGCCTAATCGTTTACACGCCTGTCTAATTGTTATGTTCAAATCTGCTTCCTTACCAAGAGATCAAACTACAAGCATACTGCGCAGCTCCGGCTTTAAATACCTGCTAGCAAGCTAGCGTTAGCTGCGTTTGCTAGCCAACAATCAAAAAGAAAACAAAGCTAAGGTTAGCTGTGGCTACCACTGGCATGAGAATATGTCCTGGTTTCCAATTGAATAAAGATGTTTTTGTGTTACCTTCTGGAGGGGGAAGCTGGCCCGTTGCACCGCGCTCACCAGCTCGTCTTGTTGTTAAAGTTGTATCCCAAAAGTTGAAGTGCCGATCAGCCAGCAGCGGGCCAACTGTCTGCTATTAGACAGGGGGGCTAGCTAACGTAACTTAGCTGCCTGTTTTTGATGCGAGATTGTGGTTGTCGGCTTCTCCGGCTTGTGACGTCACATGTGTGTGTGTGTGTGTGTAGGGGGGGAGACAACCAGAAACGCACTGCATTCTGGGTTATGTAGTAAAACCATAGTTTACCCAATGACTAACTTTTATACTATATATTTCATACATTGTTTACACCAATGAATGTATAATATAATAATAATAATAATAATTTTAAACAGTCACTGGTGCAAACAATGAATCTATAAAATGTCTTTTATAATGTTTTAAACGGTCCATCATAATAAAACAGTAACAGTCAGTTCAATTTGGTGAGGTTATGGCTATATTTTAGTATTTATTGAAGTGTAAGTTAAGCTCCATTAATATGTAATCAATAGGGGTGACTAATGAGATTAATTATATTACAGTTTCTTAAAGAATTTATTTTTGCACGTTAGTATATTTATTACATCATGATGATGTAAAACAGATCCATGTCTGTATTTGAAATAAATATATCTTTACAAAAGAACACAGCACTCAAGGTATGTTTGGAAAAGTAATAAAAGACCTTTACACCTTCTTCAGGGTGCAGAGATACACAGACAGCAACTGAGCAATTATTGCTTATTATATTATCCATCCATCCATTCTCTTCTGTTTTATCCTTCACGGGGGGGGGGATACACCCTGTACAGGTTTCCAGCCTGTTGCAGAGCCAAATATTATATACCTATTATAACTATCATATCTATATTTGAATTTCAACATGTTAACTAGGGGTTGTCAGTAGTGGAAATGTCATTTCCCAATTCAGCTATCAACAAATGCATTTCACACTTCTCAGCAAATCATTTTGAGATTTGCAGACCTATTTAGCTAGTAAATTATACCTGATTATGCATATGTGTTGCCTGTATTGATGAAAATATCTACAATGACAGTTTAACAAATGGAGTTTTTTTTTAATCTAATGTAATTGTGAGTAGTTTTAAAAGTACTATTTTTATTGACCTATTTTATATCAATACCAGAAATGTAATACTAGATATTCGAGCTGATGCCAATATTTAGTGATGTAAAACTCTTATATTTCAATATATCAGCTGACTTTTTTTTTCTTTCAGACACATAAAAAAATGAACAAATTTCCCAAATATTTGTTGTGTTTATTTATTTTCTCATTAGCCACCTCTGATCAGATCAGCTGATGGTTGTGTTTATTGGGTTCCAAGCACCTGAAGAGTTGCAGAGTGCCATCCGGTGGGTATCCATGTACCGTCAACATTCATAACATAGTTGAGGGGTGTTTCTCTACTTGTAAAATTTTCATTTATCAACTGTTATTAAGGCCAACAATGATATTCCAGCCAATGGCTAATGGCTCGCCAATAAATCATTCGGTCCCTTCTGGATATCTGAATTATGCTTTTACTAGTTAGATTCCCACACAATTGAATCAATGATTTAATTTTAGCACTTTGGAGTTCTATTCATAATATCTGTAATGTGGGAACAATTGTTGATGTTTCCAAAAAAAACAATGCCACTAGTGAGAATTTAATTGTTGGTCTCAGCAATTGTGATTCTGATATACTGTGTTGTTGAATTTAGCAACATTGCATTATGATTATGGCAAATTTGGAATTAGAAAATCATGAAGATAATTGTCTCCACATGAGGGCAGTGTTACACAGGAAGACACATGACAGTTGAGTCTTGTATTAACTCCTAAAAAAGGTGTGAAGGGAGTCAAAAAGCTAAAGGGAAAAGAAAGGGAAGATGACACTCTCATGACTCTTAAATATGGTTATATTAATGGCTTTTCAAGTATTTTTCAGAAGACTAAATATTATCATCTCAAGGCCAAACTGCTATCTGAAGTCAAACTGCTCAAAACTCACCTCATCATGGAGAACAAAGCCTGTGGCAGGCTAATATCTCAGATACTGCCACACATTTTTAACCATGAAAAGTAAAAAAAATAAACATCTGGTGTACAGTAATTTGAGGTGTCGATAAGCTGGTTTCACCATTTTATTGAAAAAAGATACCAGGCATGTTGACAAAGTCATGATAAAAATTGACAAATTTCACATTTTCAAACACGTCCTTTCATTTACACACTTCAACGGGACACAGTGGCACAATGCATGTTTTACAGGAATATGACAGCGTAGCTTTGTACAAAAGATGCTCTTTATTTATTTTTTTTGTAAGCAGATGTGAAAAAAGCAGCTAAGCAACATTCCCAAAACACTACAGGCTATAGTTTTTATTTGATCAGAAGGCCATACATATTTCAACATCTTGCTTTGATAAATAAATAAATAAATAAACAAATAAATAAATAAGCAAACTATGGCCAATCTTCACAATATCATGGTCTTACAAAATCATCAAATAGTCACTTACAAATTACTAATGAAGTGCTTTTACTTACAAGCAATGTTCTCTCATTCCAAGCTATTTTATATGAAGGTAGATACATTTTCACATTGCATGATTGCCACAATATTGCTGTATGATATATTGTGAAAATCTGAAAATACATTTTGTTCTCAAAACTAAAATCCGTAAAAAAAATATCTGCAAATTCAGACTACAGCAGTGATGACAAAGCATAACATTGGCTTTGTAACACGTTGAGAGAAATGCCCTTGACAAAACTGTTTTTTTTGTTTTTTTGTTTTAAATACAGCTGAATTATTCTCACAGGAATATGAGAATATAATGAAATAAGTACAGCCCTCTTTAGACTAATCACACTCCAGCATATAGGGGGTCAATTGTTATAACATTACAGATTAAAAGAAACAATAAAAACTTTCTGTTCTGTAAGTCATTTTGGCACATTTCACAGTCACAGAGGAGTGCATTAGGAGGATGGGGGGCTATTCTACACTATCCTGACTTCACAGTTGTCCTAGACCAGATTAGCCCATCTTTTATTAGACCGGCTCTGCAGCAGAAGTGTCAGTCCCTCCAGAAACGGTAACCTGGGCAACTTTTACTCGAGTCTTTGCATGGTTTCCTCCATTTGTCCCCGCCCTGCAAGCTGTGGTTCTCACACTCTTGATGTTCCAGTCACTCTCACCGCTGCTGTCCAGAGTCTGCGTTGCTCCCTGGCACATGTGGCAGATGTTGAGGAAGGCCCTGCGCAGGTCCTTGCTCCTCATGGCGTAGATCACAGGGTTCACGGTGGAGTTGAGCAGGCAGAGCATGCTGCAAAAGGCAAAAATGGTCTTGATGAAGTCGTTCACCTTCCCAAAGAGGTCGTAAACCATGATGGCTAGGAGTGGGCCCCAGCAGATGATGAGGGCCACCAGGATCAAGACCAAGGTTTTAGCCAGACGGAGGTCCATCCGCGCTTGGTCAGGCCTCACAGTCTGCACTTTTGCTCCCTCTGCAGTGTAGACAATCACACTTCTCTGAGAGGTACGGCTTAGCATGCGGACAGCGTGGTGATGAGACTTCCAGAGGATAAACATGTAGGCGTAGATGATGAATAAGAGCAAAATGCTTGTCATCCCAATCCAGAACATCAGGTACTTCTGGTCAATTAGAGGGAAAATGTCAGAGCAGACTGTCCCCAGACGCTTGCAGTTCCAGCCCAGCAGTGGCAGCAGTGAGATGATGATGGAGATGGTCCACATCATACTGAAGGCAATGACAGCTTTAGTCTTTGTGATGATTCGCTTGTACGCCATAGGCCTATGGATAGAGATGTAGCGGTCAATTGCAGTGAGGAACAAACTGCCAACAGAGGCAGTGAAGGAGGCAATAACCCCAGCTAGCTTGAAGAGGAAAATGTTGGGACTGTCCTTTCGGTGGAGGACATGGAAGTCCAGGAAGCTGTAAACAAAAATTATGCTTCCAATCAGATCAGCCACAGCCAGGCTGCCTATGAAGTGGTAGGAAGGCCGAGATCGAAGCGTCTGGGAGTGCAGAATCACACACAGCACCACGAGGTTCTCCAACACTGTAAATGTACCCAGAGTGAGTGCCAAGATGGCAACTGCGAGCTGCTGACCAGGAGTGAGGATCATAAAACACTCCATATTGTCTGCTAAGTTCTCAGCGCATTGTGCTGCTCCTCCACTCTCCAGAGAGGTAGCATTACCCAGCATTAAGTCTGAGACATTGGTGGGAAAAATAGGAGAGAGGGCACTTAAAATGACCTCCTTATTACCAGATGCAACCCCGGTAAGGGAGCTGCTGATTGGAGCAGAGTGAGTTTTCTCATAGTGGAATCCATTCTTGATCAACCTCGAGTCAGCTGAGGTGTCGTCGTAGGTGGCATCATTGGAGCTGAAGTACTGGACACCTGCTGTTAAGGTGCTCACTGTGGTGCCTGCTATCCTGTGCAAAGCCACCTTCATGGCTTTTGAGTCTGTAGAGCTGCTCAGTGGAGAGGTATGTGGTGTATTAGAAGTGTAGTAGAGGACATCTATGAAGAAAAATGCAATAAATAATTACAATATTAGAAAGTATCTCTTGTTACATCTAATCTTTAAAATATCCCATATGAGATAACATCAGAGCTTATTAAAGATTAATACAGTGGAAGATTAATTTGTTGCTGGGAGTTATTCTGTGTATCAACCAGCTGACTCCACAACAGATGCATCCCAGACAATAGTGGGAAACTGAGCAGTTGATGACAAACCTATGTAGCCTCAGGGGAAATCATTGCATTAAGAATGTGGGACATCCAGGGATTCCTTATTAATTAAACAAGGTCATTAAGCATCACGGTATTTTGCAGTAATCACTGGACTAATTAGATATCAAGGGAGGGACAAGATAAAGAGCGAATGTATCTGTCCAATGGATCATTTACATTTTGATGTCAGCAATGATGGCATCAATTATTAACAGTTATGTGCATTAAGTTTTTTTGTTGTTGTTGCTTTGTTTTGATTTTTTGCAGGGAGAAAGCGCGATAGTAGGAAGCTACTAACAATAGTCGAAAGAACAAATCAAACAGGAAAAATAAATGAAACAGAAATAAAAGTAATCCGAAAAATACATACCTTGATTTTCTCGCTACAAATATCCTGTGCCGATCCATGACGCAAAAAATAATTCAGTTACTGGGAGTAAACCAGTCTGGTGTTCCTGCCTTCACTCCTCACCAACATTTAAAGTAAATGAAGAAAACAAAAACTAGAAGCGAGGGGGGGGGGTAACCCCTCGTTGACTCCACAGATACTGCTAATGTCAAACATACAGTAAAGCCAAGCAGGCAGCCGGTGGGGTGTGTGCGTCTGCCGGAGCAGGCGGTTATAAAGGCTGCGCTTTGTGCGCCTGCTGGTCACGTGATCTGAGGTGTTGGAACACAGTAGGACGCGCATCATCCACGAGCATCATCCAGTACCTAAGCTATTTATGTGGGGATAAAACCGCTGCTGCAGGCAGCGCGCAAAAACCAGCTGTGTTTTGTTGCGTTATTCCATCACGCATCAATGAATCAAACATGGCACATGGAAAATCGAGTGTTTTACACTTTTTATTAGAGCTGAAAACTACGAAAGTCTAAAGACTTATGTTTAATTTTATGTTGCTTAATAAGCTGTGGTGATCACTGATATAACACTGCTTGACAACTTAAGGTTATCAATAGAAATACAACAAAACAGCATTCCCCTTTTTTGGTAAGAGGTGTGCATTACAGTGCTGTGAAAAGAAGTATTTGCCCCCTTCCTGAGGTCTTAGGGTTTTTGTTTTGCACATTTGTCACACTTACATGTTTCTCACTTTCAAAAAAAAAAAAAAAAAAGAGTAGACAAAGATAAATCAAGTAAATACAATTTGCAGTTTTTAAATAATGATTCAATTTGTCAAGGGAAGCTATCCAGACCTACCTGTCCCTCTGTGGAAAAAGTGATTGCCCCTAAACTAAATAACTGGTTGTGCAGCAAGAACTGTAATCACACATTTGTGATAGATAGTCTTGCTGTGGAGAAATTTTGGCCCACTCTTCTTTGTAGAATTGTCTTAATTCAGCCACACTGGAGGGTTTTCAACCATGAGTGTCTATTTACGGTTGCCGAAGTGTCTCAATCAGATTTAAATCTTGGCTTTGACTTTTTGTTTTTTTTTAGCCATTCAGAGGTGGGCTTGCTGGTGTGTTTCGGATCATTGTTCTGCTGCCAAGTGAGCTTGGGCTTCAAGGCATCAACTTATGGTTAGATGTTCTTCAGGATTTTCTGGTAGAGAACAGAATTCAGGACAGCATGGTGGCGTGGTGATTAGCACTGTTGCCTCGCAGCAAGAAGGTCCTGGGTTTGAATCCACCATCTGGCACCATCTGTGTGGAGTTTGCACTTTCTCCCTGTGTCTGTGTAGGCTCTCTTTGAGTACTCCAGCTTCCACCCACAGTCCAAAGATATGCAGTTAGGTTAAATGGTGATAGGTGTGAACGTGAGTGTAAATGGTTGTCTGTCTCACAGAGAGGCTGTGTTAGCCCTGCAACAGACTGGCAACCTGTCCAAGGTGTACCCTGTTTATTGCCCTATCACAGCTAGGAAAGACTCCAGTACCCCCATGACCCTGAACTAGATAAGCAGAAGAAGATGGATGGATCTCTGTCTAATATTAAAATTTGTTTCATGAAATGAAAGAAAGAAAGAAATCAGGACGGGGGTAGGTTAAGCGCAAGTGATCTGCCTTCAATCACTAATTTCATTTGACACCTTGAAACTAAGGTGAGCAACACATTCAAAGGAACCCTGACTATAAAGGCATGTAGCTTAATATATTAACATTAACATAAGCAATTTAAATCTGATATTAAATATGTACCATACTGTGTGAAAGTCTGTTCATGTTGTTATGTTTTACTAGGAAAATGGGAACTGGGTGCAGCGATTTATTGAAGCATATACAAACGTACATGGAAATACAGTGTATTTCTGAGAAGCTGCTTCAGTCTTTGGGCACTTTACGCTATACACTGCTGAGCTGAATGAATTGGCAGGTTGTCAAATCCTTCTATACTCAGAATATAACATTAGTTTAGTTTCACAGGAAACAAATGTTGTAGCTAGAAGAGCTAGATTTTTATTTTCTTTTTCTTTATTCTTTAAACAATTTTCACTTGCCATCTCGGAGCATTTAGACTCCTTTGGGGAATAGACAGAACATTTCGTTTTAGTAGCTGCTTACAACCAGCATCATTTTGTGAGCTCTTTTAGTTGACCGAATGTTTCAATTGCCTCAGGATAGAAGTCTTGAGGAAGTTCTAGGAAGTTCTCTTCATCTGTAAGCATTTTCTCTCTCCTCTTCTGATCAACAGAGAAAGCTGTAAAGACTACATTTCTTCCCTTGTTTCATTTGGAAATCAGTTATATTTTGTGTTAGCAGGAGAGGGCACTTTTTTAATGCCCACAAGTTGAAATAGTTGTGGTTCTTTTGTGTGTGTTTGTTGCTGATATATTACACTTTTCATACTGGTTCAATGAACATGGGTAGAAAGATGCAGTTGTATAAAAGTATATACATGTACACTATATTGCCATGTATACTATATTGCCCATCTGACTCATTGAATTTAGATGTTCCAATCACTTCCATGGCCAGAGGTGTATAAATCCAAGCACCTAGACATTTAGATTACTTCTACAAGCGTTGGTGAAAAAAATGGGTCGCTCTCAGGAGCGCACTAGAATGGGTTTCCATTCCAGTGAGCAATGGCCGAGCAGGTGCATCCAAACTTTACATCACCAAGTGCAATGCAAAATGTTGTGGTGTAAAAGATGCCACCACTGGACTCTGGAGCAGTGGAGATGTGTTCTCTGGGGTGATGAATCACACTTCTCCATCTGGCAATTCGATGGGTGAGTCTGGGTTTGGTGGTTGCCAGGAGAATGGTACTTGTCTGACTGCATTGTGCCAAGTGTAAAGTTTGGTGGAGGGCAGATTATGGTGTGGGGTTGCTCAGCCCCTTAGTTTTAGTGAAAGGAACTCTTAATGCTTCAGGATACCAAGACATTTTGGACAATTTTTCATGCTCCCAACTTTGTGGGAACAGTTTGGGAATGACCCCTTCCTGTTCCAACGTGACACAAGGTCCATAAAGACATGGATGAGCGAGTTTGGTGTGGAAGAACTTGACTGGCCTGCACAGAGTCCTGACTTCAACCTAATAGAACAGCTTTGGGATGAATTCGAGCAGAGACTGTGAGCCAGGCCTTGTCGTCCAAAATCAGTGTCTGACCTCACAAATGTGCTTCTAGAAGAATGGTCAAAAATTCCCATAAACTTTCCTAACCTTGTGGAAACCCTTCCCAGAAGAGTTGAAGCTGTTATAGCTGCAAAGGGTGGGCCGACATCATATTAAACCCTATGGATTAAGAAAGGGATGTCAATCAAGTTCATATCCGTGTGAAGGCAGATGAGCAAATATTTTTGGCATTATAGTGTATTTGCCCAGTGCATATACCAGTGCATACCACAAGTGCATTTAACTTTATTTTTAAAACTACTATTTATTTTTATTTGGGTTCTATTTTGTAAGAGTGTAGGGTCGAAGATAGGCTGCATATCTTTATGATGTTAGAACCCTTACAGGACAGTTGCACAAGTGGAATATACAGACTCAGCACAGAAGGGCCAGGGTTCAAACCTAGGACCCTCTTATGGTCTTTTCATGGAAGTGTTTATGCTGATGTTCAAATTTGCATGAATCACTTTCATATATGACAATATTTTTACATTGTGGTGGAGTTTCTTTTTTTATTGCTGCTTTTGGAAAACAAGTGTTAATAATCATGAGCTGATGCAGCACAGAGTGTATTTTTAGTGCAGTGTTCAAGCTATTAAATCTATTCTCAATATCCTCCACTATTTATCTATTTATTTACTCTAGTTGGGAGTCACATTCACACCATTAGGAGTCCTTTTCCTGTCCTGCACAGCTGCACAATTATTTCCACTATGCACTCCCATCAGAGCTATCTCCCAAATTACATGTATCTTGTTGTGGAAAATACATGACATTTGGCGATTAGACATTATGGGAGAACAATAAAAGACACTGCGCATGATGCCAGTGCCTCCAAATTTGGCAGAACAAAAGAGGCTGAGGAGTCATCCAAGTAATTACTCAACACTTGTTAAGCTGAGATTGATGCAGATTCTAGCAGTCGTTGATCACTTGTGGCAGGACAGTATATCTAATATGTGCCTTTTATGACAATAGTTTGCAGAGAGACAGACAGTGTAAGTGAAACATCATAGTAATAGTTGTAGTAACAGTAATAATTGGTGATTGTGGAATTCATCTGCAGTTAATTCACATAAAGTGGCTTCCATTCAGAGTGCTCGTTCATGGTTAGAATAAAGTTTTAATGTGGCGTCAATCCACACCCAAAGCAGTGGGCAGGCAGTTGCGATACACATCCATCATAATAATTATCATGGTTATTTCAGTCACAGAGGGTGGTATTTTAAAGACAAAGCTGTCTGTGAAGACAAAAGGTCTCTTTATGACTCCATCATCAACTTGTAGAAGCTCATTTTTTTCTAAATCCTCTGCACACGGAGGCTGCCGCTATTGTCACATCCATCCGTCTTTTGAGGATGAACATCGCATGCGATTTACAGAGACTGATTTTATAAGGAGTCCATGTTAAAGCATCATAATGCAACCCCCAGTCAATATTGATCCTTCTCTAGTTACAGCCAATTGTCATTTGAGCGGTTGCCTACATTCTGGAGTCATTGCTTTCAGTGAGCACAAAACAAAGTCCCTCCAAACAGATGCATCCATACACAGAATGACATGCAAAGTAAGATTTGTTTCATTTATCGCACATTAAGAGACAAGTTCCCTTTTTTTGTGTGAAATCAGCAAGCAAGACGGATTTGGAGACTGAAAGTATAGTGATTACACACACAGCATGTCAGCAGACGAGCCTCTAAAGCAGGCTGTCTGTCTCTGATGTGTTTGTTTCGATGGGAGAGTGTGAGGAGGCAAGAAACCAGGGAGGAAGGGCGGGTGAGCAGGAAAAGATGCATAAATAGAGACCCGCTGAACACTGACGGCTCTTAACTGTTTCCTAATCTGCCACTTCTTTATTCCGTTCCTCCCCAGCTGGAGACACTTCATGCCGTAGTCGACACAGCACCACAAAATAAATTGAATTTACATCAAATTAGTTCAACTGGAAGAAAAAAACCCCAAATATAATGTTTACTAAATTAAATCAAGAAGCAGTTTTCTTGTTTTTCTAGCTCAGCATCAAGCGTATCCTCATTATTCACTTCATCAAGCAATTACATGTACCAACCTGGCTTCATTAGGCAAATCAAAGGTGTTTGTTAATCAGTTTTCCCAAAGACTTTTAATTGAACAGCCAGCGCCACAAATAATATCACAGGAATAAACAGGGAAAATTGAAGTCCGGAAGCATACTCTCGTGTCTCTCTCCTGCACGGAACAACAGCAAAACAGAAAGGTCTGTGAGTTTCCCCTCTCTTGGATGGAGACCAGAATCCCAAAAATAAAAAGACATGTGATGTATGAGTCTAACAAACATGTAAACAAAATATTTTCTCAAATTTATCAAGTTTAAGGTAGTCATTATTAGCAGGGCACCACACAACACTGCAGAAATGGCAGATTTTTTGGGTGCAGAGTGGAGAGACTAGCAGCGTGTGGTCAGTGGGAAGAATCTCCTTCATGCACCATTTAGTCATGTAAAGACCTCTTTTTTTTCATCTCAGCAGAGCACAGTGATAATCACAAAGACTTAGCAGGTGGTTCAGTGAATGCTCACTTGCGCAAACACTATGCAAATGGATGCTACAGGCACAGATGAATTACTGAGTCAGTAGTGCAAAGCTCCAAATCACAGCTCAGTTAAACTGTTGGTGTTATCCTTCACGGATTTCAGAGAGAACAGCAATGCAGTACCTCAATTCTCCCTCTTCAGCAACAAAGGGGATCTGTTAGTGTGCAGGTGTCACCTTCCTGACTAAAGACTCAGTCAATGAATGTTTTTTTAAACTCTGTATTAGAGCATAATCTGGAGCATCCGTGTAGTGCCACTGGGTGATTTGCAGCCTGATAATCATTCATTCTCTCTGTGCCCAGCTGCAGAGCTTCACCCAAAGGGAAAAAAAACACCCAAATGGGCCTGACTACCATGACACCAGCAGTCATTTTACCTACAATCACATGGCCCTTTTCTGTCAAGAAGAAGAGTTGTTGTGAAATTGAATTTTTATTTTTAACTCATCCTCATCCCCATTTCCGATCCAGATTTCCAAGTTATGTTTTTGCAGCTTGCAAAGGAAAAATGTGTTTAAATGTGATTTTGTGGACATGTGGGGCCTTCGAACGGAACACCAAATTCAGTTCCCTTTTTGGCACTGATTACTAATAATTTGGAATCATCTCCGTGGGAGACAGTCCAGTTTCCACTCTGTTTTTAGATCTGATTTGGTCTCTACCACCTCCTTAGGGAAATTTATGGCTCCTTAAGCTGGTAAAAAACATGTTTATGTTATATTAAATCTATACCACATTAGCTACCTCAACCCTGCATAGCTGGTTTGAACACTCAGTATACTGCTGATGTTGCAAAATACCATATTATGAGAGGGAAAATAGGCATAAAACACAAATTTAGAGTAAACAATAAATCAGCACTAAGTACAGCACTTCAGGGAATTTATGTTGCTTGTAAAGGAATCACAGCATGCGCATGATTCCAGCTGTTCCATGAAAACATTTCAAACTCACCGCCGTACTTATCTATTCTCATTCTGCTCACTCCATCATATTTATTCACCCATTACTGGCAAATGTATCCAGCAAGCAATTTCAGAGTACTCTCACATCCTGGAAGAGCTCTTTCATCACACAGCGACTTTGTGCATCGTTTTTTAGCTTCATCACAAAAGACAAGACACCGCCACAAATGAATTGACATTAAAGAACAAACAGTTTAAATTTGGTTTGGGATTTGTTTTTGTGTGTTTTTTGGTGAGAGAAGCAGAACTTCTGTAACAAGTCCATATAACAGATTTTTAAACTTTTTAATGAAATTCCACGCTGCAGTCTTGACATAAAGGAAGGTTTACCATACAAAGGGTTAAAATATGGGTTTGCGTGGGTGCATCTGCTTGAATGTGTGTCGGAAAAGGGAAACATTCATCACGAATGCATTTGTGGTAAGCAGTGGAAGGCCATTTGCAATCATACATGAAGCATTAGCGCTGACAGTTGGTGAAATGTGAGTTTTATGCTGAATCAAAACAAACTGGTCAATGAAAGGAGAATTAAAACCTCAATTTCATGCTGATACAAGTTTTTATAACATCCATTTCCCCTTTTCTGTTACATTGTTTCCATTTGTATCCTTAAACCTGAGTCTGGAAAATAAATAATTTTTGATTCTTATGTGCAACAAACTAGAGACAATAATAATATTCAATCCAAGCACAGTCCTATAGGCAGCACAGAAAACCACAGGAGACTGAATAAAGTCTGAGGATATCATATATAATGTATGCCAAGACCTTTTAAAATAAAGGTCGGGGTTAAAGATGAAAAATAGCTGCAGGCGAGATTTCCAATGATTTGCTAAATGATATTCTAAAAAAAAGACATATACTGCTGGACGCCAGCAGTATATGTCTTTGGTTTTCTTATTTCTTGAGAAGTATATACAACATTTAGAATATTCTGTATTTTTTTAAATTCACTTTAAGTGAAATATTTGAATTATTGTTTTGTTTTAGCTCATGAAAATCAGAACTCCTGTATCTCAATTGTAAGAATCTTTCACAAGATCTATCAAAAAAGGTTTTACAACAAAGGAATTTCCAAATTCTGAAAAGTGTCTTCATTTATTCACTCAATACATGTTTGGCGCTCCTTTACCACAAATTGTGGCATGGCATGGAGGCCATCAGCATGTGGCGCTGCTGAGGTGTTACTGAAGCCCAGGTGTTTTTGATTGCGGCCTTCTGTTTGTCTGTATTTCTCGGTTGAGTGTTTCACATCCTCCTCTTGACAATACCCCATAGATTCTCTGTTGGGTTCGGGTCAGGCGAGTGGGCTGGCCAGTCAAACGGAATAATAACATGGTCAGCAAACTACTTGATAGCAGTTTTGGCAATGCGGGCTTGTCAGCAGATGGAAGCATGAAGTGCTCTAAAATCTCCTCCTGACGGCTGTGTTGGCTTTGGACTTGATAAAACACAGCTGACCAACCACCACCAACACCAACAGATGACATGGCACCCCACTTCAGACTGGACTTCAAACACCTTGGCTACTGTGCCTCTCCACTCTTCCTCCAGACTCCAGGACCTTGATTTTCAAATAAAGCCCAAAACTTTATTTGATCTGAAAACAGGACTTTGGGCCATTGGGCAACAGCCTAATACTTGTTCTCCTTTGCCCTGGTAAAACACTTCTGCCGATGTCTCTGGTTTAGCAGTGGTTTGATATTAGGAACAGCTGTTGTAGCTGCTTTCCTGAAGATGTCCGTGACACCAGCCTCAGTCCAGTCCTTGTAAAACGCACCCAAGTTCTTGGATCAACTTTTCTTGACAATCCTTTAAAGGCTGTGGTCATCCCTATTGCTAGTGCACCTTTTACTATCACACTTTTCCCTTCCAGTCAACTTTCCAAATATATGCTTCGATACAGCGCTCAGTCAACCTTTTTAGCACTGATCTTCTGTGGCCTACCCTCCTTGTGGAAGGTTGTCAATGAGCGTCAGCTGGACAATGGGCTTCCCCATCATTGTGGTTATGTGTACTCAACCATACATGGTATTTATACTGTTTGTACTGCACGTAGCTAAGCAAGCTTAAAAAAAATTATTTCTTACTATCACAACCTCTCGTGCAAATAAGGTCACTTCTGGCTGCAAAAACACAGAGAGGGCCGTAATAATAAAATAGAACCCTTCTGTCATTTCCGTCCGTCCATGATCTGCGTCTTTAGTTGGTGAGTAAAAAACTGTATGCATTAACTTCTTCTCGGGAGATTTGCGAGGAGATGATCATCAACAGATCATCAACATCAACAAGTGAGCAAAGAAGAAAATTGCCAGAGGCTTTTTTGGTTGTACTCTTAATTTAAAATGTACACTTTTATCTTCACCTAAGTGCATTTGGTGCATTGTGCTTGGACTGTTGTATTTATTGGATTACTGTAGCCATCCCATGGCTGGGTTGTTCATTTAGCAGGTTGTTTTATTATGACATCAAAAGGCAACGTATTCATTTTTACAGATTCTCACGTATTTGCAGGGTTAACACATGGACAGGAGCAGATACTGGCCAAAGTATGCATGAAACGTTAGTAGAAGAGCACATTATAAAAAAGAAATGACAGCACATGGAGACAGATTTCATTGTAATCCTTGTCAGGTAGTGCTCATATCTTCCTCTCCTAAAGCAATCACAGCCATCTGGGCTGGAAAATAGATTGATTGCTACAGAGAATAAACAAGCATGCTGGCAGCCAGCCACCAGCCAAACACAGATGATTCCTTCACATAGCCCCCCCCATCCCCCACTACTTTTATAACACTTCACAGCTTGTGGCCTAATTGACTTCAGGCTTACACGTATGTGGACCAAACTTTGAATCATCTGTGAGTTATCACACTGTGACAGCAGCGTATTATAGAGTCAGTAGCAGCACATGAAAAAAATGAAAGAAACTAGTCCTGGATAAGTTTTTAGATTTTAGCACCTTTTGACTTTTCATGTTCAGTTCTGATAATGAATATTCATTGCTGCACCTATTCATTTCTTATTAAATTCATGAGTAATACCAGCCAAGGCCCACGGAAAACTTGTTTTGTGTTTCGTCAAGGACAATTATCTGACAGAGAAGATCAGAAAAGCTGCACTGTACCCTTTGTGAGATTTTCAGATGCATCACCATGGAGACTCTGCTTCACCACAACTGCTCAAGGTCACCTGGCCTGCAGCAATCTGCTGTATTGTTGTTGCATTGGGGCAATTCTTTCGTATGTATCTGTTTGGCACTCGGCAGAGAAACTGAAGTGACACAAGCAGAAGCGAAATTCATTTCAAAAAATTGCAGGTAACCGAGTTCTGCTCTGTTATTACTTGGGGACTATTCATTAGGTCTGGATGTTGATGCTGAAGCTGCTTTTTTCTTTGCTTTTGGATGTTGTGTGCCAGCTGGTCTTGCTACTGTGCTACACCGAATGATTCGTCAGCAATCCTGCTTTGTGTTACTCTGTGACGTGTCCTGAATTGCATTGTCACATAATTACCAGGCTAACAATATGAAACTTCAGGCTACAGTCCAGACACACTCGAAACGTGTCCCTGTCTTGATGGAGACACAGCGCAGTTATTCTTTACGGAATGATCACAAAGCCGCCAGACACGAAAGCCGAGTTAGAAACCAGTACATCTGATTGAATCTGAAAGCGATCGCCGCAGGTGGATATCTGCGGGCATGCACAGGTAGAAACGGGAGGCCACGAGCCATGACTGCTCATCGCTGCACTTTGTTACCTGCTAGAAGGTCAGGCTCTGGCTGCTGGGGGCTGGGGTTGGCATACACACGGCTTTGAAGAGGGATATCTAGTCAGGGGGGGGGGGAAACCACTTTTTATTCAAATGTTTTCTGCAAGTGTGTGTGGCATAATATCACATGGGCCCTGTAATGTGATTACGGTAATGCTTACTTTCCTAAAGTCCTCCCAACAGCTGATTTGCAGTTATTTCAAATATGACAAAACCTTACATTCTGTCCACAGAATGGTTTGCACACATTTTCTGTGCATTTTGATAGACTCACACTTTTTATTACATTACTTGTGTGAAATGTGTTATGTGTATTTCAGTCAAATGGCTACAGTTGATTGGGGTGATATGCAGCTTCAAGCCATGTCCAGGGAGATTCATAAAAAGGTACATAAAAGCTTACATCAAATTTTCATACTCTGTCATTTCATGAGACGTGGTTTCTTTGGAAGCGTTTGTGCCCAAGGTCGCTGGTGGCTCTTTGCTTTAGTAATTCAACTTGTATGGATACTTGTGCAAATAAAAGTGTTTTGTTCTGTTTTTTTTGGTAAGTATCTAAGCACCGAGAGCTGAAAATAAAAATGAATACGAATGAATAAGCAAAAGAAAAGGAAATAAAATGACCTACATGCTGTAGAGTATTGCATGTACTGGCTCTGGATGTCCGGTTTTATCCCCAAGCTACATCTCTGCCAAGAATTCAAATTTGCAAACATCAGACATACATACACACTGCATACACAACACATTCACGATACTACATGCTTGTACATCATGCAATGATGCTATGCCAGTGTTTCTGTTTGTATCTTGTCTCCTCTGGAGCCAGTGGGCCAGACAAAATCTGCTAGATGTAGGTTTGCAGAAGGATAGATGATTTCTCTGGAAACGAACCCTGTGGGCTTGCTTGGCAGACAGTCTACTGGAGTAGAATCAGTCCAATCTGCCCGGGCTGGAGATTTCAAGCGAGGCAGACTGCTTATATCTGGGAAGGAGAATCAAATAATGGAGCCATGTTACAATTAGGACAAAAGGAATGGATTTCAACCAGGGAGTGGAACGGGATGCATTCAGGCTTTGGATGAACCAAACAGTAGCTAGTCGAATTTATATGCGCAATCAATTTTGAGATGTTGGTTTTGCATGGAATCTGCTGAATATAAACAATTTCTGAGATTTAGGTGTCCTACGGCATGTGTTTAAGGTTTTCGTCATCATGCGACTAGATGATAGCAGCATAGGAGAAACATGCTGTCTCAGCTTTGGCTCATCGGTTGAACCCATTCTTCGATTTGCAACTGAACGGAAACAGGTTTGAACCCTCAGTGGATACGACTCTAAGGATACAGTGACCTCACAGTTTTGAGGATCAAAGGTCATGAAACCCACCAAAGGAACTGGGAGAGTGACTTGTTCAGTTCTGATTGATATGATAGCCGTGTCACACAACGACACCTGTTTCCGCAATGAAAATCAACACATTGTATTGCTCTGCTTCCCTGATCGGTTTTTTTTCAGTTTTTCAGATCCTGCTCGACTAATCCAAAGGCGTCAACCATTACCCCTGGCTACTCCACGAAAAATCATACAGTTTGCTTTGCCAAAAGAGTGAGAGTGTTTGTTATTGTGTTAATGCGATTCGAAAGTCGGTGTGTGAAAGGTCTCTGGCATCAGAGAAGGTGTTGAAATTACTTCCTTTGATGTATGAGCTATGGGAGCTTGAGGCAGACAGTCCAGTGCGTTACCTTGATTTATAAGCCTGAAATTTTTTCCTATAGCCATTAGCAAATCAGAATTTATGTGAAAGTGTTATGTGTGCTATGAACACATGAGCAACAATCCGTTTTGTCCGATCTTTTCGAGCCATCTGTCTCTCTTCTTTGCATACAATATCGAAGGCATTATCGTTTCTATCTGCAAATAGGCTGAATTTTCATCCAGTGGAAAGAACTGAGCTATGTGTTTGTTTATGCGGTGTGTGAGGTTGGACTGAAATAGCTCTGTGCATGCTACATCTAGCTATTATCGAACCATTCTGTTTCGAATCTCAATGGATAACCAAATGGACTGTGCCAGCAAGCCCACAGGGATGTCAGCACCATGATCACAACACGAAAGATTCGTTCCTTAATGTAATGAGTAATAACAATGAGTCACTGCTGTACATGGCAAAAGCGCGCACACACACAAAGAAAGCCTACAACCCAATCAGGCATAGTGTCGAAAAGGGATAAAAACAGGGGAGTATGCGATTCGAGCTAAAAAGGCTAGAATTTGAAAGCCTCACTGTTTGCTTGTTTCTGTCTAGTCTCCTTTATCTCAGTAAGCTGTTTTGCTTTGAGGTCGAAAGTCATGAATGAAGCAGAACTTTTGAGAAAAAAACAAAACAAAATGTAACAGGCAATATTTCAGAAAGCCAAGCTACACGAGTATTAAAAGAACAGCATTCTCTTTCTGTTCTGCAGCCGGTTAACAAAACTGGAGCTCAGATGGAAAAAGCAAATCCTGACAACAAGTGGCGTTAGCAGCTGAGGTAGATAGGAGCTACTCTGGCAGGTTCCAGAGTCCATCACAGGGCTAACACACAGAGAAGACAGCCACACACTCATCAGCATGCGCACCTACCAGCCTACTATGAATCACCAATTAACCAAACAAGCCTTATCTCTGGACTGTGGGAGGCAACGACACCACCTGGAGGAAATACATGCAGGCAAAGGGAGCAGATATCAGATGACAGGATGCTAATCGCTGCATCACTAAGATCCACAGCATCAATCTCACCGAATGAAAGAATGGCGTTTGTGAGTTTGAGGTTAAATGTAAAGACAAATGTCACATGTAAAAATAAAATAAATGTTAATTATTTGATCAGCATGAAGTGGATCTGATGAACGGGAATAGCTTGGCTGGTAACGAGCCACTATTTGATATTGTGGCGTGCCTGTCCTATCGGCTCAAAGCAGCTCTGGCCTCTTGGCACCAACAGAGGCAGTTCGGCCTAAGGCTACACTGAATATTTTCTCCTTTTAGGACCACATTCTCTGTAGCTCCTGTAGATGCCCTCTGTGATGGGTGACATCCCATGATAGAGCAGCATTATGAAATACTCAGACAAGCCCCATGTCACGTTGAAGTCACTTAAATCACTGTTTATTCATTTTGATGTCTTAGTCTGAAGTTCTCAGGCCATTTTGATAATGTTTACATGCTTAAATGCACTGAGTAGAATTTTTGGATTAATGAGCAGTTGAAAAGTGTACCTAATAAAGAGGCTGTGAGTGTACATTTGGTATATCCTGTGTAGAAGAAATTAAAAAGTTTGCCCTGTAAAATAAACCCTGTAGCTTCTGGCAACAGTTACTGGAGTGAACAGTCCAACTGTCTGGACCTGAAGATTTAAGAAAGCAGACTGGTATATCTGGGAATGAAAATCAAATAATAGAGTCATGCTCATTATGACAAAGGAATAAATCAACCAGGGAGTGGAATAAGATGCATCAGGCTTTGGATGAACAGACACTACTATGCATTCAGAGATGGTCTGAACTCTATGCTCCAGTTAGTTGAACATTTTGTGCAATTAATTTTTTAATGTTGGTTTTAATTGCCATCTAAATCATATCTACATGCCTAAATGCACTGTGTTGCTGCCATGTAACTGGCTGAGGAGAACTTTTGCATTAATCAGCAGTTTAAAAAGGTTGGTATTTTGGCTGTTGCCATCTTGTTGCTTTTGCAGCTGCTGGTGACTGATGGGGAGCTGGGAAAGTTGTTACCTAATGCTAGTACTAGCAGGCTAGCTCCTTTAGCGATGTACAGCCATAATTCAACTTTCACTAGCAAAGACACAAACCTACAACAACACATACTTACTAGAAAACAGAGGAGCCAACTCCTTAGGGAAAGATTACTTTGTGGCCTTTTCAGCAAATCCTTTGAGTATATATCAATATGTGCATGGTACTCATAAAATCATTAGGCTTATTTCTGATCTACGTTGGACATTTTTAACATGGGAGCCTGTGGTGATTAACGTACTTTCGGAGTCAGCCTTGAATAACCTCTGAAGGAGATGCAGTTAATTTTTTAGCATTTTTTTTAAAAGCAAGTTGACAGTTGATCTGTATGCAACTTATCTGCATCAGACATACATTTGGAAGGAAACCCAATATTGTCTAGATTACATTTTAATGTCATTGATTACATATTGGACTTACACTATTGTCAGAAGTATTTGCTTGTCCGCCTTCATGAGCTTGAGTGACATCCCTTTCTTAATCCATGGGGTTTAATATGATGTCGGCCCACCCTTTGCAGCTATAACAGCATCAACTCTTCTGGGAAAGCTTTCCACAAGGTTTAGGAGTGTTTATGGGAATTTGTCACCATTCTTCTAGAAGTGCATTTGTGAGGTCAGACACTGATGCTGGAGGAGAAGGCCTGGCTCACAGTTTCCGCTCTAATTCATCCCAAAGGTGTTCTGTCAGGTTGAGGTCAGGACTCTGTGCAGGCCAGTCAAGTTCTTCCACACCAAACTCGCTCATCCATTTCTTTATGTCTTTATGGACCTGCTTTGTGCACTTTGTGCTTTGTGCAAACTGTTTCCACGAAGTTGGGAGCATGAAATTGTCCATAATATCTTGGTATGCTGAAGCATTAAGAGTTCCTTTCACTGGAACTAAGGAGCCCAGCCCAACTCCTGAAAAACAAATCCGCACCATAATTCTGCCCCTACACCAACTTTACACTTGGCACAGTGCAGTCAGACAAGTACCGTTCTCCTGGCAACTGCCAAACCCAGACTTATCCATCAATTGCCAAATGGAGAAGGCCGATTCACTCCAGAGAACATGTCTCTACTGCATTGCACTTGGTGATGTAAGGCTTAGATGCAGCTGTTTGGCCATGGAAACCCATTGAGGTCATTTGAAGTTTACATGAAGTTTGGAGGTTTGTAGCAAATGACTGCAGAAAGTTGCCAACCTCTATTTACTATGCGCCTCAGCATCTGCTGACCCCGCTCTATGATTTTACGTGGCCTACCACTTCATGGCTGAATTGCTGTCATTCCCAATCACTTACACTTTGTTATTATACCACTAACAGTTGACTGTGGAACATTTAGTAAAGAGGAAATTTCACAACTGAACTTGTTGCACAGGTGGCATCCTATCACAGTACCACACTGGAATTGTAAGGTCTTGAGGCGACTGTTTGTTGTGATTTGGTGCTATATAAATAAAATTGAATTGAATTGAATTGAATTGAATTGAGCTCCTGAGAGTGACCCATTCTTTCACAAATGTTTGTAGAAGCAGTCTGCATGTCTAGATGCTTGGTTTATACACCTTTGGCCATGGAAGTGAAATGCACAATTGCATTTCAATGAAATGTACAATTAAGACAATTAAATTCAATAAAACCACATACAGAAAACATATGCATCACATTAAAAAACGTGAATTATTGTTTGTTCCTGATGTTACACACTTTCCTCCTTAACAGGGTAAAACTACTATCGCTGTAATAACAACAAAGTAGATATAAATAACAACATAAAGGAAATAAAAGTGAATTTTTTATGATGTTGTGTGGAAAATGAGTAAAAAGCCACACATCTGTTGGTGAAGAATAGAAACAAACCTGTTTCTATTTGCACATTTTGTACACGTGTGCTTCTTCTACTTCTTCTTTTTGCACCAAGCTGCTATTATATTATCTTTTTCCAGAGGGGTAATCAATGATTACCCAAAACTTGGCTCCATATTTGCTGCTTCCCATTTTAATGAGGCTGTAAACAACATCCTGTGGTGTATAATCATCTCTTCACATCCTGTAGGATGACTGTCTGACTCTTTAGCCTCACTTTGTGATAACAATCAAAGATTGTTGAATGAGCCTTTGGCAAATTGGTAACTGGTAGTTATTTAATGTCCTTTTATTCTTTACTTCTACTGTATTGAATTAAACTTCTCTCACAGCATAGACTTACACAATTATGCAGTCCCTGTAACTGCAGGCGTTTAAATCTCTATACTTATTTAACTTTTTTGTATACTACAGGTATGGTTATCAAACCAAGCTTCTTGTATCATACTTGGAAACTGAGAGAAAAATCAGTATCAGTGTCTTGGATTTCAAGCTGACATCCATCAGTCTAATATCCATGTTTGACTCATATCATCTAAATAGCCTAAATAACAAGCTCTCAGAAATAATTATTCAATTAATCTCTCAGCTGAAACACCATGACACATCAGGGTGTGTTTAATCTCCCCCAGACATGATAAAATCTCTCATTATCTCAATTCAGCTATGTTATTTATGCATGCAAAGATTTCATATTTCACGTTCAAAATAAGAAGCCTGTAGGCAACACTGTAGAAGGGGGGAAGGTTGCACTGTGCAATAAGTAAAGCTTAAACCTTTGCTGGTTGAAATGTATCAATTTTTTCAACCTTTATGAATAGTAGATGAAAGCCTGCTCCTACAGTGGGTTCATTCTCATCAACCCCGACCTTTTCTGTGTCATTATTAAGATGAAATGTAACTGATGAGCTAATTTGCAGCTAGAGTTTGACATTTTGGGAAATACCCATATTAGCTTCTCTCTGTCAAGAGCTAGATGAGAAGACTATCTCTCTGGTTAATGCCAGAAACATCTCGACTGAGCAGACTGAGACTGGAAACAAAGAGGGCCGTCAAGCTATCCAGCACAGCTGAAAGTGTTAGGCTAGGCTAGCTAGCATCATAAATGTTCCCTGGAGGATTCCCTGACATCATTAACACCCTGCAAGTGTCAGAGGAATTTATATCACAGGCAGTTTCATGTCCTGCAACAGAGCGACAATTACAAAAACATACCACTGTATCTTTTATTGTACAATAAATCCAGTTGTGTCAGATGGGGTTTCTTTTGTGAAGTCTTAAGTGTTATTTATGCACAACAGATCACACACCTCTGAAAGGAATATTAAGCATCTTCATTAATCGTGAGTAGCTATGAATCTGGGAGAACCGTGGCAATCACATTAGCCCATGAACACCGAGGACAAGGAAGACGCCTACAAGTTCCCGTGGGAGAGCTTCCAATTAACACTCAAGCATTCTCCCCAACCTGTCAGCTGGTTCAAGAATGTGAAGCACTGGAAAGACAGGGAAAGAGAGAGAGTGGGAACTCAAGACATAGATATATCCAGGAAGGATTATTTTCTAATAGGGAAATGTGTGTATATGAATCAAATAAATGCAGCAAGGGCACTGAAAACAATCTTTCCTTTACAATAACAACAATATCTTTGCTTTACACTTTGGTTGGACACAATAGACTCATACAGTACTTTGCAAAAGTCTTAAGTCAGCTTACATTTTTATATTTTGCTTCCAAGGAGCCAGACCTTTTTTTTTTTTTTTAATGATCACGAGCAATAGCTCTCCAGGCTTTCTAAAGGTCTTTCAAAACTATTCTTTGGATGTTGGCTGCCTTTTGTTCTGTTCTCTGTCAAGATGATCCCACACTGCTTCAATATTATTGAAGTCTGGGCTCAGGGGAGGCCAATCCATGACTGATAGCTTTTACTTAGTATGCAGTGTGTTTGGGATAACTGACCAGAAAAATGAAGCCAATGCCAATCAGGTGCTTTCCAGATAGTGCTGCACGTTGCCTATAGATACAATTTAAAATGGGCCCTTTTCTAAGTTGTCTGTTATGTATTGACGCAACACTGGTTCACTGGTTCATCCATTGAGTTAGGTGCCTTTTCATACTTGAATGATCCATAGTTCAGCGTTAAGTGGCTTAAAAACAAAACAAAATAAAAACAAAATTTCTCTGAACATAGTCAGGTGCAAGGACTGGAATGAAAATGAGCGAAAAATCTTTGAAGCAAAATATAAAGAAATGACAGGTGGCTCAAGACTTTTGCACAGTGCTGTATGAACAGATATATATAAAAGCCTGTTGGATGGATTGCCATGAAAACTGGTAAAGGCATGCATGATCCCCAGATGATGACTTAATGATCCATCTCTTTAGTGCCACCATTGAAATGTCTTACCAACAAACTAATGATGTTCCCAGCCTCAGCCCTAGGATTTTTTTAATCAGTGAATGTCAGCATAACTAGCACGTTAAACGCAGTAGTGAATAGTTGAACCTTTCATTTCAACCCCAACATTTTTGCAACACTGTTAATAATAGTAATAATAATACCGGCTATGTGCTCAAAACAGAACCTTTGTACCTACATGCAGGTTTATTCTAGTGTGGCTGATATTTGGGGAAGACATCCCGAAGCAGCATAAAGTTCTCCTCAGGTTTTTCATATGTGAATCTCAGGTAATAAAAACAAGCTGTGTCCCAAAAAAAAAAGAAAAAAGAGGAATATTTCCAATTACCTCTAGCTCGTGAGTGTTAAAGCAACATGCCAGAAGTGGAGGAGGTGACACATTACTATCTGTTAGTCTGTCACAACTGCAAACACACGCAATTACAATTATTATTTCTGATCAAAAATTAGAACTGAAATATATTCAAGGGCTACAAATCTTTATTTAGTTAATAATACTGATTATTGACTATGAAATACATTAGTAATACTGACTGATGTATTTCATAGGGAAAAACAGGGGCTGATAAAAGTGTTTAGAGTCTTGTTTCTCTAGTGAAAAGCAGCCCATTGTCTTTTCTTTATTTGCCTGTATGTCAACAGCAGCTCTGCTTCTGTTTTGCTTCACAAAGACTGTCAAACCTAACTATAGGCAGATCCAGTCTGACGCAGCAGTTTCCATCCTGCCTCCTTGAAATGTTCGGGAGGCTGGCATTTCTTTTGTGTTACCTCAGGCCTTTTTTTTCCTTTCTTTTTCCCTTTATTATAACAGAGGAACACTGATCCCAGCTTGATCTCTCTGTTGTCCCTGCAGACATTTAGACTCCTACTCACCCTGAGCATCTCCGTGGTCTATATTTTATTTAAGCAGTTTCTGCACAAGGCAGTTATCAGAGACGAAGGATCCTCTGAAGGGAAAGAGGTGTTTGTTCCCTCCTTGGAGCAGAAAACTGAAATTAATCCTACCCCTCAGGAGCTTACCGACTGAATTAGGAAGACTGCAAATTAAGCTTGCTGTGTACCAAGGAGAGTATCACTCTTTCAAATGTAATACACATGGGTTGCATGAAACTCAGGCTACGTTGTGGTCTATTTTGCGCATTACTTGCTGGCAGCTTCCTCTTATTCACTGAAGAAGCCCTGCAAGAAATGAAATCCTTTATATATTTATTAATCAGCTTAAATATCAGAATTGAAAAAGAGGTTTATTACTGTTGTAAACATGTGGAATGAAGCATTTCCATAATCACACACCAAATTATTTATTGTCATTAGAAAAGACTACCCAGCACAACAACCGAGCAGCATAACATTTCCAGTTCTGCACTTGAGCTCCACTTGTCACACACCTTGCTGACTGTGGCTCCTCAGTGATTTGAGGGACTACTTGTACTCCCACTGTTCAACACTCTGCTCACAATGGGTGATGTTATTGGAGCAGACAGCAGCCTTTTCAGCGCTGTCAAACAAAGGGCACCGCTACTGCAGGGTTGCCTCTGAAGCAGAGAGGGCAGCTGCATGGACTTCTGGGGAGGACAGACTACAAAATAAAACTGCACCCCAAGACAGGGGGAAAAAGGCAACAAATGAAAGGCTTGCTCACACATCAACAAAGTTCTTGTTTGCTCGCTGTTGTTGCAGCGATGTTTTTAAACTCGATAGACAAATTTTCTAGTCTTTGTGAAGATTTGCACATCAGAACATGACAGTCAATAATAATTATTACATCTACTACAAATAAATTATTTGTCTACTGAAATTTGAGATAATAGAAATGTGGAACTATCCTGATGAGCTTTCCCACCAGCATATTAAAGGTGCAAATGTTAAAGCTTTTATTAACTAGAAATGAGTTGACACAGTAAATAACGGTG
The DNA here is from genome assembly GCA_024447675.2 of Pterophyllum scalare. NCBI lineage: Eukaryota > Metazoa > Chordata > Actinopteri > Cichliformes > Cichlidae > Pterophyllum > Pterophyllum scalare. The sequence goes on from JAMQGT020014572.1 coordinate 53,803, forward strand.
TAATTTCCATCAGTGATCAAGAATAGCAAAACATTAATTTATATGAAAATGTGGATTATGCCTCTGAAGAAGTCACTGTTTAATAGAATTTACACACATAAATCACAAACAGAGTTAAAAAAAAACATAGGTATAATTAATTGTTTTTGTGGCTTTGCATGCCTTAGAGACCAGGATCAAGTTACGCTCAGTCATAAACTATCAAGCATCACAGAAACATGAACAAATGTTGCACAGTGTAATCCCACCCCCACTCCACCTTCTGAAGATCCAGGACGACTCGATGAGCTGAGGTGCTAATGTATTCCAGTTTGAAGCACGCACAGGCACATTGTGTGCGCTGATGTGACATTAATGACGGAAACAGAACTGTCAAGTTGCACATGCACCCACACACACATTTCTGAGGCCCTCTGGGATATTTTCTAACGACCGAGTGTCTTACCGTGGTGTATAAAATACCGCAGGCTGGATTTCCAGGGGACCCCTCAAAGGACTCATTTTGTTTGGAAAGTGATGCTGACAGGGCAGAGCAAGCACGACTGACACGTTGTCAGTTCCCTTCAGTCAGATGGAACCTCATGTTTATAATCAGATGCATCAGCAGCATGTGAGGATTTGTACTTGGAAAACTGAATAAAAAAGACATTAATAGGTTTATATGGAAGCTCATTTGTGCTAAAATAGAATAATTTTAAAACATTAAAAATGCCACAATAAGTAGGTTGGGAAACAGAAAATAATTTACTACTACTACTACTACTACTAATAATAATAATAATAATAGCACATTTAATAACAATGTTAATTTACAAAGTGCTTTGAAAGCAGAAAACTCAAGGGGCAAACAGACATTAAATACAAACACATACACACACACACACACACACACACACACACACACACACAAAATGAATAAAAATAAAATCAACAATGGACTGTGGCAGGCAGCTAGCAGGGCAATAAAAGGATGATAACCAGAAAGTAAAAGACATCACGTAATAGAATCAAAAGCAAGTCTATAGAAATAAGTTTTAAGAAGTGGTTTAAAGAAAGTCTCTGATTCTGCAAGCTCGATCTCCTCAGCCAGGTCATTCCAAAGCTGAGGGGCCCTGATGGCAAAAACACGGTCACCTTTCCATTTAAGTATTGACTTTGGAACAGCCAAAAGGACCCCACTGGGGGATCTAAGGCTGCAGGCACGCTTATATGGGGACAATAGTTCTGCTATGTGGCTTTTGTCCAGACTCAGACAAGCTTTAAAAGTGATCAGTAAAATCTTGAAATTAGTTCTAAAACACACAGGAAGCCAGTGGAGAGAAACCAGTACTAGGGTGATGTGACGTAGTCAGCCAAAGCAGGTAAGAAGCCAAGCTGCTGAGCTCTCAACCAGTTGAAGGAAAGCAAAAATAACTTTTCATGAATGCCAGAGAAGAAAGAGTTGCAATAATCTAGTTCTGACAGAACAAATATGTGTTTGTTTATTATAATGCTTTAAAGATTATCAGTATAGTCCCTTTAAAATACGAACCACATTCAGTTTAGGGACTTCATGAACCATCCCTGACTTCAGGCAATCTAAGAAGGTGCTATAAGTAAGTATAACACTTTTAGATACATTATGACCTTTTATACTAGCAGATATGAGTTTTCTAATGAAGGCACAAACACATTAATTTGTGTGCTACACCCGCGCACTGGCCTGTAAAAACACAGACCCACCCAAGTATAGCCAGTTGTTTATTTCATCTCTCATTTCCGAGATATGCTGTCATCAGGAGCACATCCATTCACTGTAGCTGTCAAGCCAGCCTTCCTTTGGGGCACCCCGCACTTGCGACGCCTGCATGCATTTGTCATAACTCATGCATCGCTCTGCTTTAGCAGGATGACTAACAGCTCGACCTGAAATATCCACGGTGCTTGAAATTTGATTTAAGCAACACATCCTCTGCTCATCTGAGGCCAGATTATCTCATCGTCAGCCTGCGCTGCATTGTTTGAACTGATGGGGATCATCACTTGCATGAGTCTAAAAATAAATCTTATCAAATATTTCATTTGTGGATGCATCGGCCAAAATTTTAGGCCAAACACATGTGTAATCATGTGAAGTTAAACACATGCTCACAGGGCAAATCTGTAAATAAGACATCGGAGTGGCACATGGGTCCCTCCCTCACTTAACTGATGCACAATGGAGAGTGTCAGCATCACCGGCGGGGCGTAAAGTAAGCTGACAGACAGGTCACATCAGGAGGCAGCCGTGGTGTCAGCTTGCTGAGCGCTGTTCAACATGTCTCCTCCTGCGACTGACAACTGCCCCCAATTAACCTCCAACTCAAACACAGACAGAAACCACATATATGTACACCTGCTCTCTTTTCTCATTCACTCGCCATCTCACACATATCCATACACACACCGAAGCACACGCAGTCGGTGGGTGTGTGTGTCAGCTGTGGAGCTTCGTCTTTATTCATACGGCACTAACTGACCTTGTTTTTTAGGACAGATTCCCAGTTCATCCTCAGCAAACGAAAGCATTGTTTTCTTGCTGCACATTCATCTAAATAACTGCAGGCAATAACTGAACAAATAAATAAAACGGACCCCTGAGACTCGTCCGTGTTTGCTTTTTCAATGAATTTTCAGTTTAATTATTCAAGGTAACCCGCAAAGAGGGCAGAAAATTGATTTCTGCACTTTCACTTAGTGGGTTGCAGTTTCTTGAGCAAAATGGGTCTTCTACCAAATGTAGCTCTGGGTCCCTCTAGTGTGGCAACAGTGAGTGATTTTTGCCCTGTGGCATGTTCCCTCTCACCCATCACTTTAGGCCTTGATTAGTATCACTGGACAATCATGGTTTCCTTTACACGCAAAAGCTGCAGTTTGGTTTATTGAGATTACACTGAGAGAATGTTGCAACATTTTTGAATTACAGTTTGCGTGTGTCTTAGAAATTGGGAACAATCTGTATACATTTCAGTTCTCCGCTGTTCATTTAGACTGATAAAATAAGCCAAGTAAGAGGAACATCCATGGCAGCAGATGGCAATCTATGCCCATCTTAGACTCAGAAGTATTTATGGGAGTTTTCTTATTTCCGGTTTACTGTGTTTTGCCTGTATACTGGAAAGATGCCAATATATTTAATATGTCCGCTTTGAAGATGAGTGGAACAAATTTAGAAATTCATCACATGCATGACATAAAGGTAACAAATGTTGCCTAATATTGGGGTATTACACTTTATATAGATGAAAAAATATGTACTTTTTTTTTTTACTCAGCTATAAAACAAACTAATTCAATATATGTACAAAATTATTATTATTACGAAATTACTCAGTTTGGTTAGCACTGTCACCTCACAGCAAGAAGGTCTCTCTGTGTTTGCCCTGTCAGTCTCTCCAGGGTGCTCCCTACCTCTCACTGTATAACTGCTGAGATAGTCCAAACCTCAAGCTGATTCAAGTGCTGTGGTGGGACCTAAGGAGAATAAACGAATGCCTGCAAACTTCAGTGAACTGAAGCAATGCTGTAAAGAAAAGTGGGCCAAAATTCCTCCCCAAACTCTCTTTTTCACAGGACTGTAAACTACTGTCTGTATATCTGCTGGAACCATTCAATTAGAGAAATATATCTCAATTGTGAATGATTTATTTATTTATGTTAAATGCATTAAAAAGGAAAAGATTATCACCACCACCACCACCACCACCAACAACAACAACAACAACAACAACACAAACACACTACACGCTACAGCTGCAAGCATTGATGCAAAGTGTTCATGCCACTAACTTAGGCTGTAATCCAGTTTAGATGGAAAAACATTTCTGAAATAAACTAACATGTTTATTTTTGCTGTAGGCTATGACATTTTAACACGGGAGTTAGTCATGTTGTTATTTGAGGAACTACAGTTTCCTGTTTGGGTTCATTTTTAGCACCGCTGACGCCACAGAGGACAGAGCGTGATCCAACCATCACCAGACGAATCATTTCAAATGTAGGCTACACGGCCTTTGTTCAGCCAGCAGAGGGAAGCACATCAATGCCTCACAGGGACACACACTGATAAATTCCCTGTGCTTTTAGGAGTCCAGCTCTAACGCCTGCAGGCTGTCGGGCGGTATGGAAAAACGGCAGCAGATGAAAGCCATCCTGCAGCGGTGCATAGACTCACACAAAGACGAGCTGCACAGTCTGAGTCGAGACATTTGGAGCGATCCTGAACTCGCCGGTAACGAGAAGCATGCGCACGACCGGCTGGTTTGCTTCTTCTCTCAAGGGGACCAGACATGGACGGTCCAGAGTAACTACAAACTTCCGACTGCGTTCAGGGCCAGCTGGGGCCCAGTTGGTGGCGGGGAAGGGGATCCAGTGTTGAATGTGGGTTTCCTGTGCGAGTATGACGCACTGCCCGGTATCGGGCATGCATGCGGGCACAACCTGATAGCAGAAGTGGGCGCTGCGGCCGCGGTGGGGTTGAGGGCTGCTTTAGAAAGCCAGACTGAGCTTTCTGTCCCAGTTAAGGTAACTGTCGCCATGTTTAAGGGACTTAAGGCAGTCACACTTGGAAAACCCTGCAAGCCAAGTGCCACATACTGTGAAACTTCACCCCATGCACTCCTTTAAATACTCAGTTCAGTTCGCTGTGGCTTAACAAGTGCAAGCACTATAATGTTAATAGACAGATTTGTTACCTTTTCTTTTCTTTTTATTATAGATAACTGTTTTGGGAACTCCTGCAGAGGAATCATTAGGAGGAAAGATTGAGCTACTCAATGCTGGGGCCTTTGCTGACATTGATCTTGTCTTCATGGCTCATCCAGCCCAGCAGGATGTTTCATTCCTTCCCTGTGTCACAATCGAAGAGTGAGTTCCTCTTCACTGCTCAGTTTAGTTCAAATTCACTTATTTTGTGTCTTCTCACTTTTATCTCTCGTAATGAACACATAACCTTTACATGTTGTCGAGAGCCCTTAACCCACCATGCTGATGTTTCACAGGATGTTAGTGAAGTACCACGGGAAGGCGTGTCATGCAGCTGCTTACCCTTGGGAGGGAGTGAATGCCCTGGATGCTGCTGTACTGGCCTATAACAACATCTCTGTACTCAGACAGCAGCTCAAACCAGAGTGGAGGCTTCATGGTAAGGAAACCAACACTATCACTAAAACATGCCATAAATGTTGCCATAAGACGAAGTCAGTCTGATATTAGTCTGCAATTGAATGGGTCAAGTTGGCAATTACATGCAATCTGTTTCTGACAACACAGCAATTAACTGTGATAAATTGTGAAAAGTTACATACACTATAGTGCCAGAAGTATCTGCTCAGCCACCCAAATAATTGAATTCAGGTGTTCCAACCACTTCCATGGCCACAGGTGTATAAGACCAAGCACTCAGGCATGCGGACCACTTCTACAAACATTTGTGAAAGAACAAATTGCTCTCAGGGGCTCAGAGAATTCCAGCATGGTGCCGTGACAGGATGCCACCTGTGCAACAATTCCTGTCATGAAATTTCCTCGCTACTAAATATTCCACAGTCAACTGTTAGTGGTGTTATAACAAAGTGGAAGTGATTGGGAATGACAGCAGCTCAGCCACAAAGTGGTAGGCCACGTAAAATCATAGAGCGGGGTCAGTCCCTTCTGAGACACATAGTGTGCAGAGGTCACCAACTTTCTGCAGAGCCAATTGCTAGAGACCTCTAAACTTGATGTGGCCTTCAGATTAGCCCAAGAAGTGTGTAGATAGCTGAGAGGTGAAGTGAATAACACTGATTATCTCTTCATGATGGTACCTGTTAGTGGGTGGGAAATATTGGGGAACAAGTGAACATTTTGTCCTCAAAGTTGATATCTTAGAAGCAGGAAAAATGGGCAAGTGTAAGGATTTGACAGAGTTTGACACGGCTAGTGAAAGCAAAAAAATGGTTCAGGAATGGTTTGAGGAGCACAACAAGTTTGAGGCCTTAACAAAGTCCCCAGATCTCAAACTAATCAAACATCTGTGGGATGTGCTGGATAAACAAGTCTGCTCCATAGAGGCCTCACCTCACAGTTTACAGGACTTAAAGGACCTGTTGCTAACATCTTGGTGTAGATACCACAGCACACCTTCAGGGGTCTAGTGGAGTCCATGGCTCAACAGGTCAGGGCTGTTTTGGCAGCAAAAGGGAGACCAGGCGGTCATAATGTTATGTTTGACAGGTGTATATATTTTCATGCTTTTTAATGCCACAGTTACTGCTGTCCATATAGCCGTCATACTCCTGAACTCAAACACTTTCATTTGGTGGTGAAAAAGATTAATTTATCTTAGGCTTGACTGTTTACGCGCCTTCTTGACTTGTCAATGAATTTTAGTACTCATGAGTTTGTACAATGCAGTGCCACAAATACAAGAAGACTCATGACTTTCTTTCTGTACTTAAAACATTACAGTAACCTGCGAAATGTGATGGAGCATGAGCCTGGTGAGCTACTACATCACTGACGTTCTGGTTTTGTCTTTGCTACAGGCATCATCAAACATGGAGGAGAGAGGCCCAACATTATTCCAGCCTATACTGAGCTAGAGTTTTATTTGCGCACCCCGTTGCTAAAGGATCTTCGTGACCTGAAGGCCAAAGCCGAAGCTTGCTTCAGGGCGGCTGCTGAGGCGACCGGTTGCCAAGTAGGTTTAGTTAATAGCTTCTTCCGTTTGCTTTACTCGGAGACATGCAACATACACTGCTTCTGCATCGGAGACTTTTTATATCTCTGATGTAGAAGCAGTGATGTTGATATAGTAGTGCTAGAGAGTACTGCTGTTATATAACAATCCCCTTTTTACCCTATTCCTATAATTACTGTCCAAGTGCTGAACTTCTGTTACATAATTCATGATTGTCTTCAGGCTACTTTTCTCCTTCATCTCCATGTGCTTCAGGCAGGTTACATTACTATGCATGACCTTATGTGCTGTTAAATATGACAGACTAAATGCACTGTAGTCTTACATTTAATTGTGTTTACTTTAGGTTGAGATCATCTACCCAGCTCCTGCCTACTACAACATTCTGCCTAATGCCACACTGACGAGCCTGTATGAAAGTAATGGAAAAGATTTGGGGATTCACTTTCCAGAGCAGCCAGCCAGCTTCTGTGGTAGGAATAATTTACAGTTTTACAAATCACCTCTTTCTGTCTCTGCTCTGTGCAAAAGAAATGTGTAACAGCAGAACTGTGATCTATTTTATTTATTTATTTTCCATTGTTGTGCAGTGAATCGACACTGAATCACTATCACAGTGAATTTATAATTACCTGGCAGGTTCTACAGACTTTGGCAACGTGTCATTCATAGTCCCTGGTATCCATCCTTTCTTCTATATCTGCACTGATGCATTAAACCATACAGAGGAATACACCAAAGCAGCAGGTATTTTGGCACGCAGCTTTTTGTTTATTATAATTAAACCAAATCAGACTATGATCAGACAAATTTAGCCATCATCTCTTTCCCGGCCGTTCAGTTTTTCTGTTTTGTTTCTGTTTACTCTGTGCTTTATTTTCCTTACTTTGCCAGGAGCTGAAAAGGCCCAGTTGTACACCCTGAGGACAGCCAAGGCCCTGTCTATGACAGCTGTGGATTTAGTGTGCTGCCCTGATCTGCTTAAGCAAGTGAGAGACGACTTTAGACTGGCCAAACTGAAACAGAAGTGACTGGAAGGCAGAGACACAGCTTTGAGAACTCCCTAAACTGATATTAGAAATACTTTTAGGAAAAATTACAAGGTATTAGGGACAGTTTTGTCACTCTGTATATTTCTGGTTTGGTATCTATTCCACCAAATGCAGTTCTTTCACACTTACATTCAGACCTACAGCCAATTTAGAATCACCAATTATCCATGCAATCCATGCATGTCTTTGGAATGAGGGTGGAAGAGTATCCAGAGAAAAACCACATACACAGGGAGAACATGCAAACTCCACACAGAAAGGCCCAAGCCTCAATTTGAACCCAGGACCTTCTTGCTTATTTTGTAAGCTAAAGAACGTAAGCGAGAGAACCCCAACAGTCAGATCATCCCCTATGACCAAGCATTTGGCAACAGTGGGAAGGAAAAACTCCCATTAATGGGAAGAAACCTCCAGAAGAACCAATCTCAGGGAGGGTCAGCCACCTCCAAAGACAGATTTTGGGGGTGAGGGGAAAGGAGAGAAAAAAAGGAGAGCATAGAGGAGACAGGACAAGGCACAAACTATGAGAGAAAGAGAACCATTTAATGACATGCAGTAGTGGTGTATAAACACCTGGGGAGTGTAGAAGAAGTAATCAGTGCATCATGGGAAGACTCCCATCAGACTGAGCTAATTGGATCTTAACTAAGGGATGGTTCAGGGTCACCTGATCCAGCCCTAACTATAAGCATTATCAAAAAAGAAAGTTTTAAGCCTAATCTTGCCTGTCTCCCAAATCCAAACTGGGAGCTGGTTCCACAGGAGAAGTGGCTGATGGCTGAAAGCTCAGTGAACCACAAGTAAGCCTGCAGTCAGAGCGCAAAGTGCCCTATTAGGAAAATATGGTACTCTGAGGTCTTTAAGATATGCAAGACTTTGGATGTGAGGAGAAATATTTAAAATTCCTTTTTGGCAGAGCCAATGAAGAGAAGCCAATATGGGAGAAACGTGATCTCATTCTAGTCCGACTCAATAGTCTCGCTGCAGCGTTTTGGACAAACACAGATTTACTGATGATGATATTGGAATTTATTTTTGGGATATACTCCCACATCTTTGCCAGTTTTCCACTCTGATCCACTAAATAAAATGAGCCTAAAATGTATTAACTCTCTCCATGGATAGCCTTATTGTACTTGATTTGATTATCATACTACCTCGCTCAGTCATTGAGGTTTCTAGGCATACTTTCATCAGCTGCACAGCTTGATTAAAAATCTTGGCTCCCTAGAGTGGGCACAGATGTGGTGGAAAATCAGGTTATGGACATCTTTTTTAAAATTTTTTTTATGCTTTATCCTTTTCTGCTGGCTTTGATGCAGTGATGCCTTTGTTCGCATTTTTCTTGATAGAAGATGGCACACAAAGTTTAAATTGACACCTTTGGGATGTTGCTTAGATCAACAAAAACATACATCAGCGTAATCCACACTCACACCTTCCTCTCAAGAAATCCTTAATGTAATTGTATATGTATATACCCTTTTACACATGAGCGGATAATGGCATTACAGAACATGCAGTGTATATGATTTGTTTTGAATGCTCATCAGCAATCAGACATGTGCCAGAGAGAACAAAGACCTTGAAGCTGGGAGCAGCCCAGTGACTATTAACAGTGAAGGCTTATCCTCCAGGACTGTTTAAATGCACTGTATAATTAAGCAGAAATATATGGAGAAAAAAAATCTGGGACCTTGGAAGCTTCTGGTTCAAAAGAACCAAAATCTGTTGTGTGAATGTGTTTTTACGTTCTCTTTTGACTATTGCATTTAAAATGTATAATGCTGTGCCTATGATGTTCAGCACTCAGGATCACATTTTCAGAAACCAAAACATTTATTAAACATTTTCCCATACATAACATTTTTTAATATCTGTAATATATTTTTTAAAATATCTTTTGCCTAACAAAGTATAAAGTGGTTTTTAAGCTGAAAAAGACGATAAAACTAGCAACTAACAGGTCACAGTGAACCTCAAAGCCTCACAACACCAAACAGAGGAGATGAGCTTCAGTTGTATTTAAAAAAAGAAGAAATAAGAACATTAAAAAAAAGTTAATATAGTCAGTGCATGGGACTTCTAAACATACATTTTTACATTTATTTTAAATAGACTGCATTACTTTGCTTTTTCTTTTACTCAAGTTTGTCCCCTCACACAAATGGAACGCAGCAGCTTGACAGCAAATTAACTGCATTTATACAAATTTCACAAGAAAATTGAAGCTAAACTGACTCGCATTAACATGCTGCAAAGGAAATGCGAAACTTCAGGAAAAAGAATGCTCTGGATTTTTTTTTTTTTAAGTATTTAAATTCAAATGATGTTCATTTGCTTTCGTGCAGAGTTGGAGGAGTGTGTTGATATCACTTTCATGTCCACAGTAAATCTGAAGCTCTAGCCAGAAGACAGCTGAGCTGAGCACACCGGGCTGGGGAAAACAGGGGAAGCAGCTGGGCAAAATCTGCCAACCACCACCTCAAAAGCTCACTAATTAAAAAGCTATGAGTAGTTGTTGTTTTTGTTTTTTGTTTTGTTTTTTTTATCTGTATATAAATTGCCATTCTGTTGGGAATTTGATTGCCAGACTCTTTCTTGCCTCTGGGTGTTAGTTAGGCAGCCTTACCAGCAGAGAAACAGCAGTACTTGCCCCCCTGTTAAACCTAGCTTTTATGGTAGTTTTTATATGGATTAACTCAAAGCATATAACCTAGTGCAGGTGCTATAGAGGTGCTGGTAGTTTAACATTGGACAGAAACAAGTACCATGGCTATTTAACCTTAAGCTAACTGGCTAATTACAAATATGAAAGTGGTATCAACTTCCTCTCCACTAGTTAACAAGTAAACACATTTCTCAACATGTCAAATTATTTCCTTGAATATTTTTAATCTGTCATTGATTGTCAGGTGTAGTTTATATGAACAGGAAAAGGATCTGTCCATTTGCTGTCAATGGCAGCCAATGTCAATGTGTTTTCAGCTCACACTTTCAATTTTGAACGTGCGGTTGGAGTCACTGCATCGAGAACTGAAAAGGAGTTCGCCTGAAGAGTGACACAAGTCCCTGTACGCGCATCTCTGTGTCCTCGGACGTCTTTCCATCAGCAACACAATAGCTACAGCATGAAACCAGAGACTTGATGGAGTGACGGTATCAATCACTTCATGTTTGTTGGTCGCTCATTTTCTTTTAAAGCTCATCAGTTTTAAGTGGCTGGGTCAAGAAGGCAATGGTCACCAATCTGTTAGTAGTCCCCATGCATCTCATGAGCAATTTCTCTGTCTCAAATGCTTCAAGTGCGGCATCATCTTTCCTGAGCTGAGCTCCTGTTGTCCCAGCATGGATGACACAGCATTCCATGCACCACACATTACAAGTAGATGGACCAATAGATGATGTTAAAGAGGATGTAGGCTCCAGGAAAGACGACCCTTGAGTACTTGTCTATGGCATGGGTGTCTATCCAGATGTTCACATAGCCTCTGGATGCCTTCACTTGACCTGTGATCTGTGGGTCATTCAGTGCCACCTGGGCCAAAATTCTTTCCTGGCGGCCCCCATTCTCTGGCATCCCATAATTTCCTGTGATGTTGATATCCGTAGACCCATATCCAGTGATCTGGGGGTCGATCATCATCTCATCAGGGTTGCCTATGCCACACGTACACGGAAGCTGAGAAAGCACACAGAGTTATGACTTAAGTTAGAGTTTCTATATTAGTCAATAAATTAATATTATAAATACATTAATTCCTCCAATGTTTATCATGTTTCTGCACACTCATGGCCTGTAAATAACTTTAGTATGAAACATTTATGGAAAGATGTTTGTGCTGGAAATCTTCCTCGGGGTACGTGGGCAATTTGGCTCCATATGCTGCAGCATTTGGCAGATGAAGAATACCAATCTAGTTAAAAAGAGCTGTAGTCCCAGAAATAATTTGCCATAGCCTTGAGAGCAGCTTAAAGTAAGCCAGTTTAGAAAATATATGTTTATTGGAAATCCACATAAATTATTAAACCATGTCTTCACTAGTTTATAATTATTTTGATATGAAAAATATTCCAGTATATAATCAGGTCAGCCTTATTAGTTTTGATTTAGACAGAACTATTAATACTGCTTGTAAATGGCTCCATTCTTGCTTTTAGTAAGAAGGTCTTATTTGCAATAACCACGTGTACATAGAACATTTTAATGAACCCATAGAGGGATTTGAATGTGTAAGAGAAATGGAGATGGAATGGAATGGACTGGAAATGGAAATGGAGAACTAGTACAGTGAAAATTTAGGTTAATATAAACCTGAAAGTTGTGTCTCTTCAGAGTTGTTCCTTGTGCAGCTCTGGAACATTTTCAGCCTCTACTTCTGCCACTAACCACTTGTCTGCAGCGCATGCTGAATCTTTAGTGTGCTAAAACAGCAACCCTTCATCTCAAAATTCATTTTGCCTTTTGGGGAAGAGGACAAAGTCTCAAGGAGCACTATGTCAAATGACGAGCATGCTCATCTGTGGGCTTGAACGCTTTCCCTCTGAAAATAGCTGTTTGATCTCTCTCATCACCACAGTCCTTGATGTGAAAGTCCGCTCAGTTTGACGCTGATGGTGTTTGCATTTTACGCAAATTTGAGGTTGGTGGTGACATTGCAAACAGGTGTGTGTGTGTGTGTGTGTGTGTGTAGTTTGTCAGAATAGACTTCTTGGGAGCGATCTAAAAATAGCCATGATGGAAACAGCTCAGTTCTTGAAGGAGTGATTGGCAATATTTCAGTCATATTTTCTTGTATGGGCAGAGTAGCAGAATATTTTGATATCTTCTCGTAAGCAATGACAAATTAGACTTGCATAGTTTTGATCGTGATGGTAATATACAGACCTGAGATTTATGACATTGGTAAGGGATTCATTCCAAGGGGTTCAAATTAAAATTTTAAACTACAAAAGGAAATAATGTAACCAAAAACATGAGGTAAAGAATTACACAGTTACAGTGCTTACATTTATTAGACCACCTGTCAGAAACACAAGAAAACACATATTTTAGATATCTGTCAAACTTTTTAAAAACTAAAAATTCTATTGTTATTTATTGAGAAAATAACAAACTGAATTCATGTTTTTATACCGGCACACTGGACTTCTCTGAGAAGAATGTGTGTTACTAGTTTTCTCTGCTTTTATTTGTAAACCAGTAAATTTGAAATCCTGGATAACGACAATATATACATTTTAGCATTAAAAATCTAATTTTGATTAAAGAGCATCTGCATAGTAGTGGGTTAATCATTACAAAAATATAAAAATGATTTTGTTAATTACCGATGCTGTTAATTTAGAGCAGCTGTTACATAAAACTTACACTGGGTGGTGGTCTAATAAACTTGTTAAGTACTGTATTAGGCTATACCTTTCATGAATTATCAATAAATAAAAATCAAATATTTGCATCCTTATTTTTATTTCTAAAACTAAAAAAGGAAGAATAAAATATACTGCTACCTAATACCTAATACCTATACTGCTGCACTGTTGTGGTGAAGATGAAGTGTCTGTGTATAAAAAAATCTGGTCTAATTTGTCAGTGTGAGCCATTAAAAAAAAAAATTCAAAAGTTAACTGTTCCTAACCGGAGGCAACGAGAGGGTAAAAACACATGAAAGGAACACTCACTCTCTCCCTCAGCTTCCTCTCTTTCCTCTCCTGCACGGTGGAGAGGTAGTTCACCGCCGCGTACTCTATCACCGACAGAAAGACAAAGACGAAACTGACCCAGAGGTAAATGTCCACAGCCTTGATGTAGGAGACCCGAGGCATCGAGGCATTGACCCCGGTGATGATGGTGGACATGGTCAGCACGGTGGTGATGCCTGAAGGGATCAAACAGTTTAGTCACACCAGTGTTGGAAAGCTAAAACAAATGTTGAATATCTTAGAAAGGGCTGTATTGTAACAATTTTTTTTATTATTTTGTGGCCCAATAATAAATTTGAATCCTAATATTCTCTGTATAATTCCCTAATAGCTTTCACAGCAACACCAGTGGACAAAAATAAATAAAACAAACCCGTTTACATTTAACCCAGAACTTACCTACTCACTGTAAAAGCTGATGGCAACTTGGGGGTGTGAAATCCCTGAAGGGGTCACACTACAGATTTGAGATGTTTTTACCAACAAGGCCCTACCTGGCCAAAATTTGGGGTTTTAAGGGAAACATCTGTCGGGTGGACTGTCAAATCATGTAGTCCATCCATGGTCCCCAGCACTAAACTCACCATCATCCCAAAATTAAGAGTCTTTAGTTTATGAACAAATTCTTCAGTTAAGTACTATTACTAGTACTAACACATAGTGAAGGTGATATGCAGCATTCAGCCTAGGGGCTTCTAGCATAGTTGCTAACTCTTAGCTTTGAAAATGGAATGGAAATTTTATTTATATGGTGCATTTGCTACACTCAGTGTGCTTTACATAAAAAAGAGGTACCCACGTCCAATTTAGAATCAACAATTAACCTAACATGCAGATGCAAAGGATAGGATGAGATGGAGACTTATCATCTGCTGTGGCAAGCCCTAAAGGAAGCAGCTGAAAGAAGGAGAATTAACCTAACATGCATGTTTTGGCTTGTGGGAAGAAACTGGAAACCTCTAGAAGAAACTTCACGAGGGGACAGGGAGAACGTACGAGCTCCGCAGCCTCCAGCCAACCAGCAAGTTCAAATGCAGATGCGTCTTGCTATGATTTGACAGTGCTAATTACTGCACATATAGTAATCTGCAAAAGTATTGAGCCATCCCTTATTTCTTAATATTTGGGAAATAGGTATAGCCATTTATTGAAACATATGCAAGCATACATGGAAATAAAATATATAAATTCCTCTGTAAAGGTAAACTAATGAGAGGGACAGCATGACATACCTAGTGGTACCCTGGCAGGTACAGCCCTGCGGTCAATCCAGAAGGACACCCAGGACAGCATAACCATCAGAGTAGCAGGGAAGTAAGTTTGCAGCAGGAAGAAGAAGATGTGGCGCCTCAGGGTGAAGTGGATGTACAAACGATTGTACCAGCCTAGGAAGACGAAATATCACCATTATTCACACATTGTCGTATGCTGGCTGCTGATATACCATATCAGCACTTGAAGCAGAGGTTCCCAGCTATTCTGGCAAAGAGTGATAGGACACAAAATCCCTTTTATGCTTCAGGTTGCTGAGGAAAGTGACGTCTGATAATAAAAAGACTGCCAGGCTTTCACTGTGGCTTTCTAGCAGCATACAAGTGGTTGGCAGGGGTCTGATTCATTTTGTTTTGCAGTAAGGATTAAATATTAGTACAGTCTTTTTGGTGTAACATTGAGTGGACACCAATTTCATGTAAGCAAGACTTGATCCTTTAGTTGAAAAAGGCTTACAAAGGGAAATGAGATTTATTGAAGTTTGAATTCAATTGTGATTTAGTTTTACACACATTATGCGCACATTTGTCACATTTACATAATCAGTTTGATTTTGGTGTCTGACTTAGAAGTAGGCGTGTTGTGGATTACAGTACCTGTGCTGCTGTAGAAAGCCAGCTTGGTGGTGGTGTGAAATTTCTGGATGAGGAACTGGGACAGGGATATTCTGTCGTCTGTGTTCAGAGATTCGTTTCCTTTCTTCCAGTATAGCATCAGGTCGTCGTCTGTGTACGCATCTGCGGAGGAAATATGCACAAAGAGAGCGCGCTTTGACAAACCAAACCAGGATAGATGACGCGGGGTGACGACTGAAGAAACACGACAGGTGTCAATTCCAAAGCCCCAGTAGCTGTTCGTAGATGCTGAGATTTTCACTTAGACTTCATCATACAGTGACTTTTCTAGTCTTGCCACTGGTGGAGTTATGGGAATGCTCAAAAATGTTCAAGGCTGAGATTTCATGAGCTATTGTGACATTTTGGCCTCAGGCTAGTGCAAAAAGAAAAAAATAATATTCTTTTTCTGGGAACCATGAAGCTCAGCAGCAGATTCATCATGATCTATGTCACATTACATTGTGATATACATGATATAAACCAAGTTCTGCAGAAATCTACGGTTTTACTCTCTTTCCAGAACTATTAATATTGACCAAGCAATGAAGGTGCGTCTGACAAACATGAATCCACTCACAGCTCTCAATCTCCAGTGAGCAGGTTTGCGTGTCCAGGGGAAAGCGGCTGAGGTCCATGTTGCACATGGCAGTGACTGTGACTCTGCATGGAAAACAGGCAGGACAATAATGAGCAAATATCAACTGTAATTTCACATCAGAGAGAACAGAAGCGGAACTGTCACCTTCACAAAGTTCCACACATGGGTTGTATAGGTTGAAACACAAGCTGTTTGTTTAGCGTATAACGAGGCTTCTGGCTTGACGAGTTCCTTTTTATATAGTTGGTTTTTTGTGTGCCGTTTTTGTAAAGAGCATTATTCAAGATGCTTTTTTGTTCCAAGTTCCTCCTTATACTCTCTCCCCCTGCAGTGTTGTTTCACTTCCATTCACTCTCCCACTTGTTTTCCCCAATTTTAATCAAGTGTCCTTAAGCCACGGGGTCACTGGAACACAAACTGGTTAGGAAATGACTTTCCTGATTGAATAATGGTTAAAAAAAATTGTTTGACTTCTCCTCTCCACTCTGCCACGCTGATTAGAGTAATCAAATGCTGTTCCACGAAATTCCAGATGGACCTGCTGCGACGTTCCACACAGCAAATCAGCAGCGACCTTTCAGGCAATTTTGGATGACCTTCTTATATCTGTTATGGAACCTTTTCAAGTGGTGTGTTTTAGTCTTTTTCTGTCTCTGTTGGGAATAAAAACTTTTTTTTTCTATCGTGATGGTTTTCTTTTTTTTTTTAATTGCATGGGCCTTCTTTTCACTGCCTTTCCTTTAAAGTGCTTGCAAAAGCATTTTCAAGATTTTAAAAAGGCTCTTGGGGTGAGTCAGTCTTTCTTTCATGTGCTGAGACGCACCGTGCAGTTGGGAATGCGTTTACCTGAGACTGTAAAGAACATTGCCATCGGGATAAACCCTCAGCATGACGTTGTCAGTGGTGGTGTCGTGGATGAAAGAGCGCTTGGAGTGAACGAAGAACATGTCAGGAACCCAAATTTTCTTCACAAGGCGACTGTCGAAGGTCATGCTCTGGTTGTTGGTGCTTGGAAACGAAAGCCGCTCGTCCTTCCAGTAGTGACGCAGGTACAGTGTCATGGTAAAGTCCTACAGGGGGAAAAAGAAACCAGAGTTATAAACAGGTTAAAGTACTTGGATCTATAAGTATAAACTATATGCATAAGTACTCTGTTAGAAAGAGAAGTCCAGCATTCACAATTCATCCTGTATACACTGTGAAAAGTAAGTTATGATGCTATTTGACTGATAATAATGATGATCAATATGTTGGTCACCACTTTATATGCAGTTTAAGTGCTTTAATCCAGCATTGCCCAACTTAAAGTTTACAAAATAAATAAGTGGGTCTGCGAGATGATTTGTGTGGGAGGAACGGAGAAAAATACAGTTCAGATATTCATAAATACAAATGTCTGGATTAAATTTTTTCTGCTCTTTTTGTTTTTGTCAAGTAATTAATAATTTGACTTGGCTGTGGTTTCTTCCATTTCCATTTCTGTAATGTTTCAAAGCCTCAAAACTCATCTCTGCTCATCAAAATTACACAGCGACACTTAGCAATAAAAACAATGCACTCCTGAGTTAAAGCATGAATGCGAATATTAACATCGTGCCTACTTTTATCATCTCCCTGCTCACCTTTGACCTTCTTCAAACTCGGCAAAGCTTTCCTAAACTCAGTTAAGAAATGGCAAGTTATAATATTGGAGTAATTAAGCCATGTGTTTGTATGTTTGAACCGAAAACAATTCAAAAGAAGAAGAGCGAACTGTATATCAGAGTGGTCCAATGTAATGTTATACTTTCAATGGTCACTTCAATCTAGAAATACTCAGCCACAGCAGAGACTGCTTGTTCACAAGATTTAAAAAAAAAATACAAAAGTGTACAAAATTATTTCTCTGTTAAATGAAGTTGAAAGCAGCAAGAAATGATCTTTGAAATTAAATTAAATGATAAATGATATTCAGTACAAGTACCGTACCCAGTCCAATACTTGAGCCGCAGCATCTTTTAACTTGCAAAACACAATTTAAAAAAAAATTATTCATACTTACCATGTCCACCTCTGAGATGGTATCCAGACTTTCAACCTGAACATCTACACCAACAGGAATTGGGGGACCTGAAAGAAAATGGCATCGTATCAGCAGTTTATTGGTATTAATAGTGTTTTTCTGCATATATGCAGGCAGAAAGTACAGATGACTTAATATGAGCAAGAAATGACAGCACTAATTTAAATAGGTAAGCACGTGCTTTGCTTTTCTGCCTGGTTATGGATGTGACAGTAGGTAGAGCAGTCAATATGACCACTATAGAGTCAGTTTGAACCTTTTTTTTCTTGTAGAAACCACCAATCGCACATGCACAGAGCCACCGCTCATGACATGATGGTTACAGTTTTGCTCAGATTGCTTCTTTTGACCTATTTCAGCCCTTTTACTCTGCATCATCATCCTCCACCAGCACACAAATGCAATCAGGTCATAATAACGGATCAAAGTGGATCCAGCGGTGAATGAAATGAAGCTCGTTCTTTCACTTCTAGACGTACCTGGTGGTTAAACTCGGGCACCGCCAAAGGATTCTGCAAGAGGTCATCTGGTGTGTTTTCAGCAGCAGATTGTGATTAAAAGCGGTCTGATAAAAACAGCACATGGCTCTTTTTTCTTCTATTTATTTACTTTTTTGGCTAAATAGGGCATCTCAATTTATGTCAGCAGACAAATGCATAAAGAGAGCTAAAAAGCTATACAGAACATTATTACTTAGTGTATCTCCCGAAACAAAAGCCTGTGTGCCGTTATTTCAACATAATCCTAAAGAAAGCTGACATCAAATCCCTCTAAAATGCAGTGAAGCAAAGGCAATGTGTTAACACTCTGGTGATGTAAAGCACTGAACCGGAATGGGAAATTCTCACACAGCTTGAAAGGAGGCTGTCAATCAAGAGCTTAATGCTTACAAGGCAGGACAACGGCTGCACAGATCTTATTCAGCTGCACTTGATGCCCAAGGATCCAGCTTTTATTGTTTTTGTTTTTTTTTAAATAATTTAATCAGAGCTTCTGACCTCCAAATGCTGGTCTCATGGTGAAATCGTGGTCGTCTATTCTCAGGAGCTGCTCAGATTTTGTCATCAGAGATTTTGTCATGTCTGGGCTTCGCTTATAAATTGGGCTGGAAAACAAAACACACCCACAAACATAAAAACACGTGCTCATGCAGCTTTTAGTGTTCCAGAAAGGAATCTTAATTTTACATTTTTACAACGTACCTTCCAGATTTGTGACCTCCTCCTCCTCCGCCATCCATCCTGGTGTCTCTTCGCAACCTGGTAATTAATAACAGATACGTTAATGACACCAGCTTACAACACAGCAGAACGTTGCTGAAAGATTTTGTGTTGTTTTCTTCGGTTTTAACTTTGAAATTCAACATTTTTTCATGTGCACTGCGTATTGCTCTGTGGCATTTCTGTATGTCACTTTTGAATGCTTTTTGCCCTTTTGTTCATTGTCTGGGATGATCAAAGTCCAATTACAGCAGAAACTATGTTTGCATATTGACTATCAAGAGCCTGACAAGCTGCTTTTGTTAAGAAAAATGGACCCTGGTCATACTTTCCCAGATTAGGTATTTGATTTGCTTTTAAAATAACAATTATTGAATATGTGTGACAAAGAAAAGCAATCAAAATATTTTGCCTTGGTGTCTGTGAAATTAAATTAGGCATTGTTTGCTATTTTACAGAGAAAAAATTAACCAGTCAATAATGAAAACCATCTGTAGCCACTATTGATGTCTTTTTCTCCAGCCTGTATGTACTTTGCGTTATTGTGTTGTTCTGTATCTTCTCAATTCCCAAGGAGATGTAGTACATCCAGTTACATCATGCTCATTTGATCCACAAATCACATGAGGGCAAAAGAGCATTTGCCCATCACATCCAATTTAGAGCAAGCCAGCTCTTTTCTGGTGTCACTTTTCAAGAGGGCTGCCTCTGTATAGATGTCTTTCAGGCAGCATATTCAGGCTGCACAAACACAGAGAGAGAGAGAGAGAGCAAGTGAGAGAGAGAGAATGATGAATTCTAAAAACCATAAAATGGATTAATAGAGTAGAGCATGCTGTGACAGACAGAGCCAAATCCCTGTGACAACTACAGACATGCATTAAGGAAATACCACAGAGGAAGAGAGGGAGCGATGGAGGAACAGCACAAAAACAGAAAGAGAACAAGAGCAAAATGAAAAAGTGAGAAGAGGGTTTCACTCGCTGCTGGCTCCAGTGCTTTCATGGGCAATGGGTGCTGGGCCTCCTCGTGTGCTTCTATCCAGCAGCTGGTTCCTAATCCTCTTGGCAGAAATGCCTCTCCAATCCTTTCTCTGCCTGCCTACGCCACACAGCCTGTCTGCACACTGCTCCGCTCCGTGGCCCCACATTGTTTTTTTTTTTGTTTTTTTTCTAATGTGTTCTGCAGCCGCAGGCTTGCACGCGTACATCTCTGCAGGGGTTTCATGAGGGTTAATGGGCCATATTTGTGTGGAGGTCGTTCTGGACAAATTTCCGAGTGCTGGCCCAAAAAGGCAGAAAGCAGAACGAAACATTAAAGTCGAGAAGAGGGCATTTAAAGTTTTAAAGAATGATGAATTCATTTATATTTGGAACAACTTCACAACAAACAAGATGTGCTTTGCTTGATTTCTACTGAATATTTGCCACTAATGCCTCTGAACCCGCTTTAGTCAAGGCGGATAGGCTAGTTGGCTAACAGTTCGGTTTAACTTATGCATATTTATCTTGCACTTCCAGAATATAAAAAAAAGACATGACCAACTAGTCAGCTTTAACCAAGCATGTGGTTACTAAATTCTCTTTGTGTGGCAAGGAGTGATTCATTTTTCCTCATTAAAAAGCATTTTTCTGTCCCAGAAATCATCCGGCGACCGTTCCAAATGATCCTTTAAACCTCGTGGAGCTTTTTCCTCAGATGTTTTCTTATGTGGGACTCTGCTGTCCTACACAAATCCCCCTCCCAGCTTTTCCTCCTCAAGGCAGCAAGTGAAGAAAAGTAACAGAGTTAACACTCCCCCACAGCCCACGCCAGCAGCACACAGACGCTTCCGAAATTTCACACTCGAGAGAGGAGGAGTGGAGTGATGAGAAACAGAGAGAAAGGGTTTGATTTCTGAATACACATATGGACCCCCCCCCATCCACCCACCCATGCTAGTAGAGGAATGAGAGATTTACATTTGATTTGTATTCACGGGCTGTACATGTCAGAGCAGAGAGAAGACCGATGCGAGAGGACTTTTAACAAGTTAGGGAAGAAAACAGCAAACAGTGAAGCACAGATGTGATAAGAAGATGACACTGGCATTTAAAGATTATGCAGCAGCTTTGATCCACTTGTGCCTTCTGTCTTTTCCAGATTTTCCACAGTTGATTACGATTGTGCTCCTCTCGTACTTAATGATCTTCTTAATCATCTTGGGGCTCTGATGATCACTTTAAATGACTGTAATTTCACGGTGGATTGTTTACATCTAAAAAGGCAGCAGATATTCCCTTGAATAACATCGCACTTGCTTTGCTATTATCCTTTTAAAGGACCATTAGGTATATCAAGGACCAGTAGATATACTATATCAAGCGTGTTTACTTTACGCAGTCTTAACGGAGAGCAGATTGCCATTTGGCGTTGCCTCTGATCTATAAATATCACCAGTTATACCATGAAAATTGATACTGTATCGAAAGGCTGGGGGATTGTGATTTGATAGGCTTTTTGGTTAAAATCTTAAGTGGATGCAAATCATTCAGTGCTGATAGTGTACAGTTCTGCGCTTTGCCTGCTTGGTTAAATCTTATCTTTACCACAGATTAATGCAAATACAGTTCCTCAGCTGAGGCCGCTCTAGGGTACAGTTGAACTTACGTGCTTATGTTTCTACAAGAAAATCATTTATTTGTATGTATACACTGGAAAAGAGGCCAATCTATGCTGGTCATTTATGGGAAAACTGGATTTATGTGTATCAAAAGCAGCAAAAACTATCAGGGTTGTGCGCCGATCAGTGCTGCTTTCATCAGGTTTTAAAGCCATGTGAAAGCATCCAATTAATTTTGTAGAGGAGCTGAAAGAATGACTTCATCAACTGATAGTATTATTTCAATAATAGTCAATAATCTGAGCCATCATTTACAAAAGGGTTTAAAAACATGTTCAGATTCCCAGATGTCTCTGGGAAGGGATTTCTCACAATTTAAAAAGACTCAGTGGTAACCGACTGGTGAATTAATGGGCAGCTGATTGTTCTCAGCAGCTGTAAAAAGTCAGTTGAAGATTCTACTTTAAACTGGATTCATTATGATAATCATACTCAATCATACTAATTTTAGACAGTTTTGCAGGAAATTTCAACTTTCTGCTTTCCAAGTACCCGACAGAAATATTTAGGGGATTTCACAATTTTGATACAATCACGTTTTGGCTTCCATTTGAAATTAATCTGTGAAAAAAATTAAATTAAAAAAGTGTATCTGACTGCACCTCTACATTTAGATAGTGATAACACAGCGATAAACAAATATTCTCAGTGGAGCTAAACCAACCTGTCGGTTAATCAGGTACCTGACTTGCAAAGTAATAATCTGCAAGAATTTTCAGAATTAACTCTTTTTTTGGTCATTCTTTAAACCAGAAAGTCAAGCAATGCAGATTTCAGCTTCATAATTAGAAATATTTACTGGCTGGTGAATTAAATATCTTTTGAATTTTGACTTGTTGAACATTAGAGACCAAAATTTAAAAAAAGAAAAAAATGACAAGCCCATCAATCAAATTTGAGACTAATTGTTACTTATAGCCTTACTTTGTCCATAACAGTACATTCTTTCTGACAGCTATGGAAAATTGAGATGTTCTGCTTTCAAAGTACCTAAGATCAGATTGAAAATGATATTATAGGTTAAAAGATCAACCTCCTGTGGCCCAATTTTGATTTTAGTTTTTATGTTTTGCTGTGTGAAGGTCACCTTTCTTCAGCTACATGTAAGTCAAACTGCAAACTAACAACAACAAAAAAAAAAACTCTGCTATTTAAATCGCTTCTGATGTCAGAGTCAGTTCGATCAATAACGCACAGAAGTGAAGTGACTTTATCGATTCGCACATCTAGTTCAGTCCTGGAAAAAAGGGGGGAAAAAAAGGTCTAATCCAATGGATGCATTAGCAAGGCAGCAATTAGCCTAAATAATCACCTGAAAATGAAATTGACTACAACTGCTACCGGTAGAGAAAACGGTCATTAACTGGTCTGCAGCATTTGCGGGGTAGGAGAACATAGCATTCAACAACAATACATAAATAGATGTGGGGATTTAGGTCTCCCTCTCTATCCTCTCTCCAATCTGCCGTCTGAAAAAGTCTATTTTCAGAGGGGGAGGGAGCACTGCAGGTGACACAGGAAACAGTGGACAACATTGTCTGCACCTAAAACATAAATCTACTAGAATAAAATGAAGTTCCTAAGTGAAAAGAAGTAACTTTTTCAGATTAGTTCCTGTGCAGATCTTGTAATAAAAGATTCATTTGCATCCAGCTGAGACAATAAAAAAAACAAAACACAGTATATTTATTACTTTGTTGCTGTTACCTGCTTTGCTTGTAGGTTTCCAGCTTATGACCTCTCGACTGAGCCATCTTCCCAGCTGTGCCTGCCAGCCAAACACAGAAGAGCACAAATACCGCATCCACCTGCATGGTTCACATTCCCCAGAGGACGGACCTCTCCTGTCAATCAGAATCCACTCCCCTCCAGGGTTTGGAGCACTCTGCCTTCCTGATACATTCCCTTCTCCAGTGCCTGAGCCGATAAGAAGGAGAAAAACAGCAACAGCAGCAGCAGCAGCAGCAACAGCAGCACACTGGGCTATTCTACGGCCTGAGTGGAAAACATCCTACGGTGCTTAATCTGCACAGTGGGAAAAGCAATTTTGACTAAACCCATAAATCCTTGAGCGTCAGATGGTACAGATTTGATCCCTCCAGCGGCGGATGTGCCTGCCTCTCTGTGCTCTGCTGTTCTCAGATACCCTGCACTCTGATGTGCTCTACTCCACTTTGCACCGCCCAGAAACACCAATTCTCACAGTGATGCAGTATGCTCGTTTGTAAGGTCAAGCTTTAGAGATACAGATGCATAGAGGCTGAGATGAAGAAGCTCCGTGGCTTCCCAGCTCCTTCTGGCGCTGGAGTCTGATTTTGACATTCTTCCAAAAATTTGCCTTTGCTGCTTTTTTTTTGCAGGATTTTTATGAGGTCTCATGACGGGTGAGTGATTTTGTTACATCCCGCTCTGGTGTTTTTCACAGTTTTTTTCTCAGGAGACCCAGATATGGGAATATTTTTGGATGTCCCCAAAAAATAATTACACTGGTTAGATGTGTTGGCAGATCCAGCAGTAACAAGGCCAACACAGTATCTCAACAAGGAAACTTTAAATCCACAAC
This sequence comes from Pterophyllum scalare, assembly GCA_024447675.2. Taxonomy (NCBI): domain Eukaryota; kingdom Metazoa; phylum Chordata; class Actinopteri; order Cichliformes; family Cichlidae; genus Pterophyllum; species Pterophyllum scalare. The sequence goes on from JAMQGT020014572.1 coordinate 78,249, forward strand.
CTTCAAGTTATATATAATACAACTATGTCAATACAGATAAATAAATTTTATTTTTTACTACATTTCCAATCATGGATTTGGTCCTATATTTTGTCAGATTATAGTAAATATAAACACTATGCATATCTGGTGCCAAAGGCAGCATACAACTATAAGTCTAATCATCAATCACCTTCAAAAAAAAAAAGAAAAGAAAAAGAAACAAAATGAAAAAATTAGTGGTTGTTTATTCAGTTTAGCGACACACGTGAGGCTGCACTGCTATTCATCTGTCAAAAAATACTGTCCGAGTGAGCCAGTCAAAAAAGGCCCCGACGCTGACGTCACCGACTGCCCGGACATGTGTCCCCTTTTTTTCTTTTGGCACACTGAACAGTTGGATTATAAGATCATGATTTTGGGTTAGCTCCATCTACGTCAATCTAAAAATTGTTGTAAGTAATGTTAAGCATGGTTTGTTTCAGATTTGTGGATTTTTTTTAAAAAATTTTTAACAGTAGTAGTGGTGCTGACCGAGCAAATGCAACGGCTACCTGCTGCACAAACTGACACAGGTAATCAACACCCAGGAAGATAACCTTTTATTTTATAATAGTGATTCATTAAACATTTACTTCTGCCCAATATAGTGGACCATGGTATTAAAAAAAAGTTATACTTACATATTTACTTATCATGAAAAATCAATGTACATTCAACACTAAAAAACAAGCTGAATTTTGGCTTACTGTATTGTACCAACTACATGATCAGAATAATGATTTTTCTTTAAGTCACTGTTACTGTATTCTGAGAGGTTTTTAAAGAGTAGGTCCACATCAAATTTGGGGAAGATGAAAAACATCTGTGCTCGTAGGCAGAGAAAATCAGATTATTAGACTAATTGCTGCCACTCTTTGGTTGATATTTGCATTTCAATAAAGCCACGTGAGAGGCTGAACAGTAAAGTCTATGAGTTATGGAGAAGTTATTACGTTATCCCGGAAGACACACTTACAAGACTTTTTGTGAACATTTGTCTTACATGGTTCTGAAGTTTTAGCACAGCATGGCACTGCATTAAAAATGAATCTTTCAGTTCATTATCAAAGATTCTTCCTTTCAGTTACTGTGCTCAAAGGGACACCACAGGAATCAAACCAATAAGTTTTCTGTGTATGTCACTGGTATGTCTGCACTATTTCTTTTCACTTATTCGCCAACATTTACAGCAATACAAATATATGTGATAACATACTGTATCTCATAACCCAATAATGGCCATTAGAATACATGATCAATATATGAAGCAGAGTTATTAGTCAACAATTAATGTCAACTATTTACAAATAAAATGGCATTTATAAGCAGCAGGGTATGTGGTGTTCTGAGTCAATTTTGCACCTTTTTAACTGTTTCATAGTTTCATAAATTGCTAAGGGCATTTAAATTAGTATTTCTTGTGTGTTATGATTTTTTTTCTAGCACAAGGGAAGGGGGAGTAAAAACAAAGCATGTAAAAGAAAAAAAAACACATAACCCTCCGCAGTTCACATTCAGACCAAATCCAGGAGCGGATGATGCAATCATCTACATGCTGCAGAAAGCTAACTCCCATCTCGAGTAATGGCTGCAGGTTGAGGATCACCGAGCTTTGATTTCTCAAGTGCATTTAATATGATTCAGCTATTGCTACTGAGAGAGAAAATACATAAAATATCAGTGAACAAGTCCACCATCTCATGGATTACGGACTACCTGACAGACAGGCTGCGGTATTTGATGCTGCGCAGTCTGATTTGGTGATGTGCAATACAGGAGCTCCCCCTTGGACACCTCAGACTTTCAGTACAACCCCGGGTCATACCACCTACAGAAATACTGTGACAATTTTGCAGTGGTTGGATGTTTTATTGATGGGCAGGAGGAAGAGTACAGAGTGCTAGTGAATGACTTTGTAGAGTGGTCTGGGAGGGATCATCTGATTCTGAATGTGTATAAGACCAGAGAGAAGGTGATTGACTTCAGAAGGACGAGGACACGACTCGTGTCTGTCCTGGGACAGGATGCTGATGTGGTGGAGTAGTACAAGGACCTGGGAGTCCACACGGACAACAGGCTGAACGGGAAGACCAACACAGAGGCTGTATAGAAAGAGAGAGACGAGCAGGCTCTAGTTCCTAAGGGATCCTTCAATGCGTTCAGCAAAATGAGGGAGATGTTCTTGTGGCAAGTGCAGTGTACAGTGTCTGGAATTGCTATTGGCACATACAACTTTGGTTGCCACTTTCTCATAATTCTCATAATCAGTGTATTTTTATTATTTCTATCTAATCAGTTTTTCCAAGTTTTTGCCTTTGAGGACATGGGCAACCTAATATGAGCTCTCTGTATTAATAAAATGAGCAAAAAAACAAACAAACCCCAAAAACAAATGAATCAATATTTATCATTTTCATTGCTTCGGTAAATGGTTTTCCAACAGCTCCATATAATAGGGCCTAGATGATCATTCTTAGGGATGCACTGACATAGCAGCCATTGGTCTCAGCCCATGCTCTGACTGATATGTAGACTAACAAATGTTTATCTGTAGTGTCACATCTATTCTGCGCAGGCTAAAAGTGTAAAAAAAAGAAAAGGAAATATATTTGTTTCCATGGCACAAAAGATGTAATGACTCCAAAAGCTAAACTATCAAACTAAAAATATCAGTCAAACATAGGTCAAAGTGCTATTTTAAAACCTTTTATTGCACAGACTTTCACAATAAGTGATTTTCTTCCAGGCTGGCACAGGGATTACAGAGTATCTTACCTCTTCTACTCCTCTGCTCGACCCACATACAAGAGGTCACTTTGCACCAGTCAATACACAGCAATAAGCTCCTGCGCTGGCTGTAACATCTGCATCTGTTAATGTAGCCACAAGACCTTAAAACGCTCCCACGTGTTTACACTGCGCCTGTGAGTGCAGGCTTTGAGACCTTTTCTTTTTTTCTCCACTGCAGCTACGTCACGATCTGGACTTGGCCAATGAATCATCGCCATTCAAGTGTTTTTGCTAAATCTTGCCCCGAATTTAGTCTGTCAGACTGACAGGCACGCTCTTTTTTTTCTCACGTTTTATGTCGTAGAGAGAAATATAAACAAACCACATGTCCTGTGTTAAAATGTTAAAGGTTATAACAGATGATCAGGACCGGATTCGCCGCCTGTTTTGGCCGTGACGGGCGGAATTGGTGCCTGAAAGGCGTCGATCAGGCTTAAATGTGTCATTGGCTTAAGTCATTGGCTGACGCTGTCCTGGCGGGGAATTGTAAAGTTTACTGTGAACTCACAGCTAAAGCAGCTATATGGTTACTGAAGTCAGTAATATATAACGCTCTTTCTAGCACTTCTACCAGGATCGGCTGCATAAAGGACATAGTAAATCCTGCTGGACGGCCAAAGACGTGCTCCGGATGACAGAAAATGAACTGAAAGTTTGTTTTGGTCAGTTTCGTGTTGGCGGCGCTAAGCTAACGATAGTGCTAGCAGCACTGAGAACTGAATCGAGATGAGCACTTCACGGGAAATCAAACGTGAGTGCCGATTTACTTTTTCTTTTTCGTGCACATTTGAAGTTCAAAGGCGCTTTTAAGCCACTGTTGTTTTCGATTGTTTGCAGAGCTACAGAAAGCAAAGAGCAAAGCTCAGAGCAGCAACAACTTAAAGGAGGAAGCCAACATCTGCAATCAGCTAGGAGAGCTGCTGTCCAGGAGCGGTGCGTATAGTTTACATGAATTTCGGCATTTAAGCTGTGTGTTAAGGTTAATTATAAATGTGCACGTAAGTATTTATTTTGGTACTTGGCAATTTCATTTATTCAATGGATGAAGACTCCAATTCCTTTTGCTCAGCTCTCTCATGCCTGCAAACCCTCTCATTAAAAACGTAAACAGGCTAACAGAGAGACGGATAATCATTTACTTCTTTAGAATCACAAACAGATCTTTGGACAGATTCAAACCTTGAACCTTCTTGCTCCGAGGTGACTGATGCACGACTGTGATGCCAAGCTGTTTGTTAGATTGGCTAACTAATCTAATTATACTGTCAAGCTCATAAGGTTGGTTAATGTTCTCTGTCTTATACCCTCTCCTAATTTAGTTCGTGGTATATGGTTATTCAGTATGCTACTGTTTTACTCTCACGCAAACCACCCTTTACTTGGGATTTATGCTTCAGCAGGAAATCTCCGGTGTAGCTATATCAGAACCACATACCCCTCTGAAACCCCACGGCATAACCTGACGTGCACCTCCCTAGAAATGTAACTGCGCATCGCATCAGCACAGCCCGCAACTATTGTGATTGGCCCGTTCATTACCGTTTATTCCTACTACTACTTTTTTGCTGTTATTTTTTTTTTATTATTCGTGAGGTAATAACAACCATCTTTTCAATATAAGGAAAAATAATCATATTGTGTATAAGTCCGTATAAGGACTCACAAATATCACCGAATTCCTGGAGGCAGATTGCTGAAACTATTGGAATTGACGTGAGGGAATATGCAAATTGGAAAATCTTGAGACAAATACAGTACCAGTCAAAGGTTTGGACACACTCCTGAAGACGTTGGCATGCAGACTGCAGCAGCCAGCGATCAAACCACCAACCTTCCTGTATGTAGATGACCCGCTCAGGGGGTACTTGCGGTTCAGTGTCTTGCTCAAGGATGCAGGAGCTGGGGAATGCACCATCGACCTTCTGAATAGTAGACAGCCTGCTCTGTATCTTGAGTCATCAAAACAAGATTTTGGGAGGACATAGTTAAGAATGTGGTAACAGGTGAGGAGTATATGAGGTCCATCTGGGAGATATGATCAAAACAAAAAGTGTTATCTGTACTGACCCCACACCCCTGTTTGCAAATTATATAAAACAAACAAACAAAAACATGAGTTTTTTCAGACTTCTAAAGTCGACTTCTTCGTGGTCGAACGTGTATGATTCGACATTAAGATCTTTCAAAAAGGAAAGTCTAACTTCTAGAAAATTAGATTTTCTTTATCAACAGCCATCTGGAAAATGCCCAGCATCTTGAGTTTTCAAAAGGCTAATGGGCTTTATCAAAAATAATCATAAAAGAATATATGTACCAGTTTTGCTCCCTGTATCCACCTGAAAATGTTTCTCTGTAAAGTTATCTGTTGCACAACAGCCCATCTGATGAGTTTGATTCACTGTGAATTATTTTTCTTTTGCCTCCCGGTTTTTTGTCCGGTTTGCTTCGTGCGTGTCTCAGGTGACTATCAGGCTGCCATTAGAGAGCACCAGCAGGAGTTGTCGCTCTCTGAAGTGCTAAATGATGTGATTGGACGAGCTGTGGCCAATCGTAAGATAGGAGAGTGCTATGCAGAGTTGGGCAACATTAAGGCAGCTTTGAAAGTAAGTAGATTGACATGCTCAAGCTTATAAAAGCTTAAGTTTGTCTTCATTTCTAATTGACGAGGTTTGTAGGACCTGAATAAGTGGATGTGTCTGTCTTCTCCAGCACCAGCGTCTTCACCTGGACCTGGCTCGATCTGTCAGAGATCATGCTGAAGAGCAAAGGGCGTTGGCCACCATTGGTCGGACCTACCTCTTTTGTTATGAATCGGACCAATCAAGGAAGAGCTTGGAGCAAGCAGAGGATGCCTTCAGAAAGAGCTTGGCCATTGTGGATGACCGCCTGGAGGGTGTGTGCTGTTTGTATTATCAAGAATTAAACTTGATTATTGCTTTTTGGGTGATTTCTTTGTTGCATTATTCCTAATCCCCCTCCTGCGTGCAGGGACTGTGCCAGAGCGAGAGATCAATGAGATGAAGGCGCGTCTCTTTCTCAATCTCGGTTTGGTCTGCGATCATCTGGGGGAGCACAAACGCTGCAGCGAGTTCATCCGGCGAAGTGTATTTATTGCTGAGTAAGAACATCTTAATCTTTGCTACATTTCTAAGCAGGAAAATAGTCATGAAATTTTCATCTTGATCTTTTTCACAGACAGTTCACAACATCTTTAAATAACTGTCAACTGAGATATGTTCGTTTTACTCCTGTAAAGGAAGAGCCAGCTGCTTGAGGATCTCTACCGTGCAAACGTTAACCTGGGCAACATCTACTTCCGTAATGGTCTACACTCTAATTCTGTCCGCTGCTTAGAGCAGGCCAAAGAGTGCGCCCGGAAGATGAAAGACAAATTTAGTGAGAGCGAGTGCTTTCACTGCATCGGCAAGGTATGAGCTCCACCAAATCCTCTTTTCTTTTGCTGTGATCATGCAGGTTGTAAAGTGTGTGTTTGTGTGTTAACGTGACATGCCAACAGGTGCAGCTGTCTCTGGGTGATTTTGTAGCAGCTAGACGATCTCTGAAGAAAGCTCTCTTGCTGGGTTCCCAGCAGCCGCTGGACAGGCAGGCAGTGAGGAAAGTTTTTAAATATGGTGAGTGAACACATTTTCATCTATTCGGACATGTTATTAGAGTTTGTTTGTTTGTTTGTTTTTTGGGGGGGGGGGTTAACTTGGATAGTTGTGTTGACAGCACAGTGTTTTTCCTATTACATAGCTGACCGAGGCTATAAATTAGAAGAGGAGTTGGGGGAAGATCAGGGCAAAAAACTCAGCTCCCATCAGGCTGTGGAGTTGGCAGAGCAGCTTGGGGACCTCTATTGCAAAGTTGGCTGCTACAGCAAAGCTCTGGAAGCTTATCAAGCTCAGGTGAGAAGCATCAAAACAGTCACCTGGCCCATTCTCAATTTTTTTTTTCACTTTTTTTGTTTTTTTTAAACAGCTCAACGGTAGCTTGTAAATGCAGTTAATTGTGTTGGTATTGTGGTGTAGCTAAAGGGTGCTGAAGCGTTGGGAAAGCCTGCCAGGGAGTTGGCTGTCATCCACGTGTCCCTGGCTGCAACCTACACAGACCTGAGACAACACAGCAAGGCAGTGGAGCACTACAGAAAGGAGCTGGCGTTGCGACAGGGCGGTTCTACTGAGGTGATCGCGAGTAACCTGCATATTCACCCGGCATTGCTCTCTTAAAATCCATTCTTTGGTACACATGAATATGTAGCGCATTACTTATATTTGTGTGCGCCAGGAGTGCAGCACATGGCTGAACATCGCAGCTGCTCAGGAGGAGAGTGGCTGTGCCTTGGAGGATGTCGAGAGCAGCTACACTGAAGCTTTGCGCTGTGCTCAGGAGTCTGGGCAGGCCAGACTGCAGGTGAGTTGGTTATGCTGCATTTAAACTTTAATCTATCTTCATATTTAATTAGTCTTTTATTGAGCTAGAATGATTTGAAACCTAAGAAAACATTTAAGATATCTGGGAAAGGTTTGATAATGAGTACCGCAGACCAAAGCTCACGTTCACTCCCACAGAAGCGCGTGTTGAGGCTCTGGCTGGCGCTCCAGAGACGGAGCCACTCAGTGGATGCTGATGATACCGAGGCGAGGCTGCAGGAGCTGTGTGCCTCAGAGGGCTATAATCCAGAAAGGAGTGATGGTGAGGAGGAGGAAGAAGAGGAGGAAATGGACAACAGTGAACCTCTGGATGATAGTGATGTCATCCTCTCAGACTCAGGTATACTGTGCACTGACAATTCGAACAGGAAAACACTGACATCTCTAGACAAAGGGCTGATTTGACTTATGTGGGTTCTAGATGATGATCTGGAGGGTTATGACAAGATGGTGTCAGGAAGAAGGAAAACGGGACGGGTGAGAGATACATGAGTTGTCACTTGTTCCTTGTAGACTGTGTTTTAGGTCTTCATTCTCTGCCTTTTTTGTCACTCTTTCTGCTTTAGTGGAACAAGAGGAATGAGAAGGGAGAGACGTCTCTTCACAGAGCATGCATAGATGGGAATCTGAAGCAGGTCCAATACCTGGTAGAACAGGTAAAAGAAAAAAAAGAGAACAAGATTTATTATTTTCATTAAATAACTTTAATTTTGGAATTAGGGGAAATAACAATTTTTTTAAAGAACAATCCACATATAAATTGATTCACTAGCTGGTTTGTAGGTGATGGTTGGTGACTATATTGAACAGGCTTCTGTAATTATACTATATTGCCATAAGTATTTGCTCATCTGCCTTCAGACATGTGTGAACTTCTTAATCCATAGGGTTTAATATGATGTCGGCCCACCCTTTGCAGCTATAACAGCTTCAACTTATCTGGGAAGGCTTTCCACAAAATTTAGGTGTGTTTATGGGAATTTTTGACCATTCTTTCATAACTGCATTTGTGAGGTCAGACACTGATATTGGATGAGAAGGCCTGGCTCACAGTCATGTTGGAACAGGAAGGGGCCATCCCCAAACTGTTCCCACAAAGTTGGGAGCATGAAATTGTCCTAAATGTCTTGGTATTCTGAAGCATTAGGAGTTCCTTTCACTGGAACTGAGGGGCTGAGCCCAGCTCCTGAAAAACAACCCCACACCATAATCCCCCCTCCACCAAACTTTACACTTGGCACACTGCAGTCAGACAAGTACTGTTCTCCTGGTAACCACCAAACCCAGACTCGTCCATTAGCTTGCCGGATAGAGAAGGGTGATTCGTCACTCCAGAGAACACGTCTCCGCTGCTCTAGAGTCTAGTCTCGGCGTGCCTTACATGGAAGCTCATTCCATGAAGCTCTCTACACACTGTTCTTGAGTTAACAGGTACTTTGGAATATTTAGTAGTGAGAAAATTTCATGATCCGACTTGCTGGACAGGTGGCATCCTATCACGGTACCACGCTGGAATTCAGCGACATCCTGGGAGCGACCCATTCTTTCACAAATGTTTGTAGAAGCAGTCTGTGTGCCGAGGTGCTTGGTTTTATACACCTGTGATCATGGAACAATTGGAACACCTGAAATAAGGCAATACTTTTGGCAATTAAGTGTATTTGCCTTTATGTCATGTCACTCAGCAATATTGGTAATCATTTTAATTTTAAACTAATCTCTTTAAACTTGAGATTATCTTAACTCCAGACCTGCCCACTTTGCATTGTTAGTGGGTATTTATAGCTGCAGTAGCCTATGTTTGCCTGTGGTCTAGGGTCACCACATCACTGCGAGTCTCTTCATATGCGGATGGAAAATCCAGAAATCTAGTAACAAACTTCTTGGACTTGAACTTCTTGCCTGAGCTTGTTAAATATTTACCACATTAAAAACACATCATCTCATTTGATGAGAACATCAGTTGGCTCAAATATAAATTATTTATAAAGAATGTTCATGAAGATTGCATAGAGAAGGAAAAAAAAAACTACAGACAGAATCTGTAACATCAAACAGCCTGAATGATGTGATGATAACTTTTGTTTGTTTATATATCAGGGTCACCCGGTAAACCCCAGGGACTACTGTGGCTGGACTCCTCTTCATGAGGCCTGCAACCATGGTCACTATGGTAAGTAATTTCAAATTCTTGAGAAATCTGTGCTCCCACTCTCCCTCACTCACTCATGTCCCCTCTCTGTTCTTCATGCAGATGTTGTAGCTCTGCTGTTGGAGAATGGCGCTAACGTTAATGATCCCGGTGGCCCTTTGTGTGAGGGAATGACTCCTCTCCACGATGCCATCGCGTGCGGCAATTTAGAAGTTGCGAGGCTCTTGGTGGAACGAGGTGCCTCTGTTACACTCCTCAACTCCAAGGTTTGTGTGTTATGCTACATATTTAACCGACTTATTTAAAATTCTATTTCAGCAGGATTATCTTTACTGGCAAACATGTGCAGTAAAATATCCCTCTCTCCTAGTAAAATTCATATTTTGGACTTTAATTGTCCCTTGTTCAATCCCAGCAGGAGATGCAAATCCCTTTGGGAATTGTGTCAGGAAGAGCATCCAGCATAAAAATCTGCCGAATCAAACATGTGGAGCTACCTGCTGTGGCAACCCCTTATGACAAGGGAGCAGCCAAAAGTAGCTGAATATATGTAAAGTGGCTGTAATTGCTAAACAGTAGATCCAATGCTTTTGTTAAATCCTTTTTGAGAACCAGACATGACTATCTGCATACAACAATCTGATGAGCTTGCAAGAGATTGATCCTATTTATTTATTTTCTAAATTTGGTTTTACTGTTGTTAATGAAGTCTTTATGAATGAAATAGTCAGCCTGACAATCTTAAGCTGTGCACTGTTGTGAAGGGGTCAGTAGCTGTAGGCTAGGCCAGGATGGGTTTTAAAATGCATAAGTAAATAGTAAAATCAGTTCTAACACACATGGTTAGGCAGTGTAGGGTCATTAAAATTGGAGTAATGTGTTCATTTTTCCTGGTTCCCTTTAGAGGCTGTTGTTGCTGAGACTGATTTAGCATTATGAATCTTTCTTGCTTTCTGGTACCGAGGAATGTTTGAAAACTCGGGCACGTACACTCTGGTTAGGAATGAAACCCCGGACCATGCTGTCTGTTGGCAGTGTTGAAGTCACCCCACCTTCTTTGGAGAAAGTCCTGTCTGCTGCACTTTTGTGTATCAGCCTCATGTTTTCATCCTCCTCCTGTCAGGGTGAAACTGCCTTGGACACCTTGCGTCAGTGGCAGAGGACCTACAGCAGGGAGCTGGATCATGACACCAGGCAGAAGTGTATTGCTACAGAAAGACTTCTGAGGAAGGCGCTAGCAGGGGGAGGTGAAGCTCTTGCATCATCACACTGTGTTAGCCTTGGTGTGCCTTTTAAATCTGCTTTCAAACACTCGTTTTTCTCACTTATCTCTGCCGACCACAGTGCCTGCTGCTCCGGCCCCGGCCAAGCCTTTTGATGCCCTGCAAGACAGCCAGCTGTTTGATGCGGAGAATTCTGAGACACTGTCGTCCACTGGAGGGGGCTCTTTCTCCAGCCAAGATTGGCCACGAAACGGGAGCTCACAGGTGAAAGCAGCAGCCGCCAGCCCCAAACGACTGCAGACCAATGGCTCAACACAGCGGCGCAGAGCCAGAGGAACAGAAGCTGCTGTACTATATGGGGTAATGTCTGATGATGCTTTCAGTTTGGATAAAAAGAGCACATAATTTTCTTTTTCACAGGTGTACCAGATTGATTCTTCAGCTGTACGGTTATAATACATGATGTACAATGTGTTCTTTAGATTAACAGCAGCAGCTCAGATGACAGTGACACTGACTGCCCGGTCAGTCCTCTCCGTCCTGTCCGTCCAAGACACAGTTTCCCAGCAGCTCAGGCTCAAAAAGAACCTCCTGCAAACAAAGAACCCGCCTCAGTTCCCAGCTCAGGACAAGAAAGCACCAGGCAGGCCTCCACGGCGTCCATCTTTGCACGAGAAGATTACCACAGTGCCATCAGAGGCTTGGGCAGCGCCAAAACGCGTCTCCAGGGTCTCTCGCAGCCTCAGTTCTCCGGCACACCTGCTGTTTCATCCAGCAACAAACCGGCTCTTGTTCCTGAGGAAGAGTATCTGGCTGATGATTGGTTGGAAGATGATTTGGGGGAAATCCAGCCGAAGAAAAGAGGAGGCTTCAGATGGAACAGAACGGGCCAAGAGGGGTGGAAAATGTTCAGTCTTCTGCAGCTCGATGTCAAAACAAGCATTTAAACTCAGACACATCCTGCAGAGGTAATTGGTCTGGGTCTGTTTTTTTTTTTTTTTTTTCCCCAGCTTGAATTTAATAGTGCTCTTTGTCTTTCAGAATCTGCAGTTTCCTCCTTGTCCATTAGGGGTCCCTATCAGAAAAAGAACAGCTCAGCGAAGCCTCACCAGATCAAAATGACTCAGATGCCAGGGATGGCCAGACTGGGGAGAAGAGAGGTCAACCGGTCACACGGTCCTACTGACGACACAAGATCGGACACGCCTCCACCACCTCTGCATATACACAGCCAGGTCAGAAGGCGAATGCTCCTTTGTTCTCTGAGAGCTACAGATGGAGTACCCATAGAGAAATGCACATAAGCACAGTGATTGCAAATGAGTCACTCTAAGTGTGAAACAGTCATAGTGAGAGATCAGAGTGAGCATTCACATTACTTATTAAGGGAACATGAACTCAATGAGACAGTTATTAATGATTCAGTGTCACTTGGGGCAAAAACTTGGAGATGATTTGTGAGAATCTGTCTTCATTCATGATTCGTTTTGAAAATTTATGAATGTAAATGAGAGCGAGCGGATCAATAATTGAATACCATATATAGCATCACTTGAGCAAATTCTTTCTGGTGATTGACTTTTTGATCCCTCCACTGGCTGTTCTGAGAGCTGGTAACATTAAATGTTGTTTTATTTATTTATTTATTTTTTATTATTCTAGCAGCCAACTCAAACTTTGGTGGCTTCCATGCCCACGCCACTTCCTCCACCAATCAGAATGAGGGTCAGAGTTCAGGAAGATGTCTTCCTAATCCCAGTTCCACAAAGGTCTGTGAAATTTTTTTGACAGTGCCATCTAAACTGAGCTAAAGAGTTTTTAATTTTACGGGCCACACTCATGGATTTGAAGTATCTTTTAGCAGTTTAATTGCATCCTATCACTCTGTCCCAGTGAGGCCAACTTCTGCACTGTGTCGTGGCTGTGTGAGCAGGCAGCTCAGCGTTACTACCAGAAATGTGGGCTCCTGCCTCGTCTCTCTTTGCAGAAAGAAGGTGCCCTGCTCTCCCCGCAGGACCAGCTGCTGGCTGTCCTGCACACCAACGAAGAGGTGAGGCCAGAAGTGACCATTATTGGATAGCAGACAGTTTAAAAGATGGACATCGTTACCATGATTGTTTTATGAAGTCTTGCTTAAAAGCCTCAAGATTAATGTTTTCACCATTGCCATTTTGGTTTCAAAAAAATCAAGGAAAGAACCAAGGAGCATACAGTGGATAATCCCCCTTTTTTGAAACATAGCAAATAGATAGAATGGAGCCTTAAAGTACTTCCACAGTGGCTTCATTTTTCTAACCCGGAAGCTACGTCCATGTTTTATATCATCTATGATTTAGACAAGAGGATGAAGTGTCAATTTTTCAGCTAACACTGGCTAACTCACTTAGCAAACTGCATGGGTGCAAATGCACAAATACAGATTCCTGCCAATTAGTGCTCAGCAACATACAAATAACATACTAGAATTTAACACACCAAAACTGGACTACACACCTCTTGAGCAGGCTGTTAGTGAAATGAACCTCACAGTAAACCATATTAGTTTGTAGATAATCACATTAAAAATGCTTCAAAATGTACCACAAACACAGTCAGGACATCCATCTATCCATAATATGATTTTAAACACAGATCAGAGCCATTTTTGTACCAGGGTGTAAATGTGCTTAAGGAGATCGGCTCACTTTTGGAGCTAGCTTCTAATTGTCATTCAAGGAACTGCAGTTTTTGGCGTTTAATCCTTGGCTTCACTTTCCAGTCCCACTTTAGGATGTTGATGGTGTTGTGTTACAGGTTCTGGCTGAAGTTTGCTCGTGGGATCTCCCTCCTCTCCCCGAGCGCTACAAGAAAGCCTGTCAAAGCCTGGCAGCGGGTGAGTAACAAAATGCATGCAAAAATGCACCCATATGCATTTTTATATTCTTTTATGAATTAATGCATCTCTTTCTAACTGTAGATGAGAACAAGCGTGTCACCCGGCTGTGTGAGGTTCAGGATGGGGGTTCCTCTGTGTCGGTGTGTGGCCTCAGTTTGGCCGCCTCTTCCCTCAACCCGCTCCTCCGTGCCTTAAAACTTCAGGCCAGCCTCACCGAGCTGCGAATTCCTGGCAACCGAATATCTGACAACGTTCTTCCTGAACTTGTCGCCACAACACTCACCATGCCTCGGCTACAGCTACTGGACATTTCTGCCAACTGCATTACAGCAAACGGGCTGGAGAAGGCTGTTGTTGCTTTAAAGGGACAGAGTGCTCCTGCATTCCCGGTAAAGGCCTCACCTGGAGAGTTTTTTTTTATTTTTTATATAACATAAATCTAAATTTCAGGTAGTTGGTAATAATTTGCACTGTTGGGCTCCAGGTTCACTAGTCTATCCATCCTCTTCTGCTTATCCTGTTCAGGGTCGCGAGCTGTCATAGCGTGAGAGGCGGGGTACACCCTGTACAGGTCGCCAGCCTGTCACCGACAACCATTCTATTCATTCAGTCATACCTATGGACAATTTAGAGTGACCATTTAACCTAACCTGTCTTTAGACCCACACAGACATGGGGAGAGCATGCAAACTCCACATAGCGGCCAAGGTGGAATCAAACCCAGACCTTCTAGATGTCATTCTAGTTTTGAGGCAGTAGCGCTAACCACCACACCACCGTGCTGCCCTTTAGTCTATATACTAGTTTAACAGTCAGTAGTCAGTTTTAGCTTATCACATATTGATGAGCTTCTTAAAAAAGAAACTAAAACCACTTTCGTGAGAAAGGCAGAGGTGGCAAGGCTGGTAACACTTTTTTTCCTCTAATTGCTGCTCTGTGAGGCATTATCTTTTACTTCAGTAACCAACTAGAATATAAATGCTTTAATTTTCTCAAGTTTTCCTCACACTTTGTTGGTATTTTAGGTCAGTGTCAAACCTTGAGCAAAGTGCCGAAGTGTCATCTCACCTTCAAACTTGTTTCCATTTGAATGGCACGAAATAATCACTTGCTTTGTGTCGGTTTCCACTCAAAGTGCCTGGAGGAGCTCAACTTGAGTATGAACCCACTGGGGGACAGTGTGTCTGATCCTCTGTCCTGTCTGCTGTCCTGCTGCCCCGTGCTAGCAAAGCTGTCTCTGCAGGCCTGTGGCCTCACTGCCCGTTTTCTTCATCAGCATCGACTGCTGCTAGCCAACGCTCTCACAGGTGAGACTCTAACAAGCAGAGTCAGGGGTACTGCATTTGCTTCCACTGAACTGAGTAAACTCGTGCATTTATTTCTTTTGAACTTTAAGGTACAGGCCACCTCAAATCAGTGTGCCTATCCCACAATGCACTGGGCGCAACCGGCTTTGAGCTGGTGTTGAAAACCCTTCCCCTCCAATACCTCACACACCTGGACCTGTCAGCTGTGCGCAGGGGACCTGCTGATATCCCGGCACTGGAACACCTCACCAAAGTCTTGTCACAGGTGTGCACACAAAAATAATCACATGATACCATGAACTGTATTGATTGGTTAAAAAGTGCAATCATATTAAGTTTTTGTCTTTTTGTAGGATGAGTGTTCTCTGACCCACTTGAGTCTGGCTGCAAACGGGTTGACCGACAGCAATGTAGCTACCTTAGTGAGGTTTGTGTGTGTGTGTAATGTCTATGGCCCAAGTGTTATTTGTGCTGTGACAGCCCAGATTGGTTTGCACAGTTGCATTGAAACAAATTGCTGCGTTTTCAGGTGAAGACATATTCTAAGGTAAAGTTATGTTGGGTAAGGCTTGCTTAGGTTAGGGTAAGGGAAGTAGCATGCATTAGATCAAGATAGATCTATGGAAAACTAATTCACAGTACTTTGCAAAAGTACTCCAATAATGGAAAGAAATTTAAAGAAATGAGTGGTGGCTCAAGACTTCTGCACAGTAGTGTAAGTTTTTCTCTTAGAAAAAAAAAATTGCTCTTGGTGATAAGATGTTTGTGTGCCATATTTGGAGTATTTTGTGGTGGCGTAAGAGCACCTATTAACACAGAATGAACACCTGTTTTCACGGCAAATGGGCTTTAGTTTGTAATTACCTTTGTTTGAACTGTCACCCTTTACTTCCCTCTGCAGCTGTTTCACTTTTTGTTATCTTTCAGGTGCCTCCCGTCGTGTCCGACCCTGGTAAGTCTGAACCTGTCAGGAAACCCGTCTGTTACATCAGCAGGACTTCACAACATCCTAACGTCCATCAGGGAGGCCCGCCGACCACTGGCACTTCTAAACCTCGAAGGTATGCATATTTCTGAAATTACAGATACTGTTTCTTTTTTTCTTTTTTTTGGTAAATGCATAAAATTAATCTTAGATTCACTCTTTCACACTAAACCACTTCTTTTTTTTTAGTTTTTAAAGCCTTTGCAAAGCTGTGCTTGGGAACAATTTGAAAGCTAATTTGTTCTCCTTAGTACAAGTTGTTCTGCTTGCTTTTGGCCTGTTTTGTAAGTGTGAAAGTTTGGTATCTATGCACAGAAGTGTTGCATGAGTGAACAGAAAATGTGACGATATAGAGATGTGGTTTAAGATAGAAGATGGCCAAAAAAACTGATTAGTAGTTGTGATTTTGATTTGCGATAAACGCTGATGAGTTGCATTAATGTTCCAGAGTTAAACTGTTTTAGAACAAAGGATTCAGCTTTAATTAAAATTGTAGACATCTTTCTGAGGAGGAAATTTGCAGTCTTTTAACTGCTGATAATAATTTAAAATGAATTCAAATCATTGGGCCCTACTCTGCTTATTTCATCAAAATCTCCACATAGTGCCATTATTGTAGGCCTATTAAATATGAAGCCTAATGTAAGGGTGAGCCGACTATTTTTATGGAAAGAAGTGAAATTGTGTATGAAATCAAATGTCTTCTTGTTGCTTAACCTGCAGGTTGCCAGGTCTGTGGCCCCTGGGAGAGTGAAGATCTGGATAGTTTGTCAGAGCTGGTCCGGGATCTCCGTCTTTGCTCTCAGGCCCTGAACAAGCTGGACCGACAGGCCTTGAAGCAGAGCTGGGACACGCGTCAGTCACACGGAGGACACGTCCTCGACAGAAACACCAAGTGCCTGCTCGCTGCTGCCGCGTCCTCATGAGGAGGGTCGGAGATGTTCTTTGATGATGATGTGGCAGAACTTTGTTTCTGGTGTGGACTCTTCGTCACTGACAGTAAATTTTGAGCCAGTGTTTATAACAAAAGTGCTAAGGCTTTGTTTAATGAAAAAGCATTAGGCTACACACAAAAGAAACAATGTACACTAAAAATTAAATAATAATCTGTGTAGATAGCTCTTTTTATGCATTTTGTCTTCCTTATTTATACATATAAAAGTTTTATGTGTGTGAGGGTTTATTTGTGATATAATGGTCCCTTTTCCTCTGAATTAATGTAGGATCTGATTTTTAAAAAATCTATTAAACTGACCCATGATGCTTATTGTTGATCTTTTTCTAGTCCCTGTCAAGATTTTATTTTTAAATGACATAACTCCTTAAGATTAGACAGTGCAGTGTTTCCTGTTTTTAGCTGACAGGAAACAGACTGCAATACATATGGGCTCACCAAAATTGGATCATAGAGATTGGGAAAATGTTGCATGGTCTAACAAATTTGGATTTTTGTGACATTCAGATGGTAGGGTCAGAATTTAACGATATGAAAGTATGGATCCATCCTCCTTGTAACAAGCTGGTGGTGATGATGTGGGGGACATTTTCTTTCGGTCTCTTACAAACTAAGCCACAGCCTACCTCAGTCATATTAATGACTAAGTGCATCCCTTTATCAATACACTACAGTATATAAATCATCTGATGGCTGCTTCCAGCAGGCTAATGCACCATCTCACGCCTTTGTGACAAAAACAAAAAGCGAGTGAGGTTCAGCCAGAAAAAATTCTCAGCCCGGCGCAGGGCCGGGTGAGTAACCACTGGCTAGAACCCTGAGAGGGTGGTAGATGTGTTTCAGTGATAATTATGATGATGATGGCAGATCTTTTTTTCTGCTCTACCCCCTACTTTCAGTACATACACTCAGTAGTATGTTTTGTGGGCTGCAAATCTTTGGTGGTGATTTGATTTGATTGTTTCAGAAAACAAGCGATGTTTCTGCTTCATTCTCAAAGAGCTATGGCTACAAGCACGTGAACCCTAATTTGATTTATTCATTTAAACACCAAATATTTTGTTACACAAGTTGTCAAACCCTTCATGCCTCCACCCAACCCCACCTCTGATGCATTTTACCGCCTTACCATTACTCCACCTAGAAAATGCTGCCTTTGTTCTTTGCCTTTAAAATGGCCTCCTAACGAAAGAAAAACAATTATCCAGCTTTCTTTAGGCAAATTAAAAGTTTATAAGAAATCTCACCACAAGAACCACTAGAATTTTATATGCATGACTTGACTCAGAAAAGGCTGTGATGCTTCTGTTTCATAGTGAGCGCTCACACTCATATCTCTGATCAGAATGGCTACTGTGAACCTGAAGTTTTATTAAGGTTTGGGGGAAAAACAATCTGTCATTATTTCAGCTTTTTATTTCTATTAGCTTTGCACAAATACAGTTACCGTTACAGGCATTGCAAAGGAAATAAAGGTAAATAAGTTTTATTCATGCATGTGACTTCAGTGAAACTCCTTGACTTCAATGCGTGGGTCTCCCTTCTTTGGATAAAAGAACAGGTCCACCTCCTTTGGCCTGAAGAGAGCAAATCAAAAAAACAGAAAAAAATTAATGTAATGAGCTATCTGCGGGGTTAATTTAGGGTTACAGTAATATTTCATTGTTTGTGTTTGCATGTTGAAGTTGGTTTTTAGGTATTTGACCCTTAACATCTACAAAGTGAATACTGAACACTGCAGTGACATTCTCAGAAAATGAAAGCATTTAGATGAACCCTGATTTAAACCATGTGGTTTTAGGGCAGTGAGACATAATAATGGGAACTTACTGGCATGCTCTCAGGTTCACACAGATTGTCCTCACATCATCAGTAGTCGTGAGTTCCTCGATTAATTCTCCAAGGTGCACCTTCACAAATTTGCGGCACAATGACTTTAAGAGTCCAATTTCATTGCAGATGGAGCTCAACTTTGACGACAGGCTCTGTGAAAGTAAAACTTGCATTACTGCTCTGACTGAATGATCCAGGTAACTGCTGGTACTCTATTAGACATTTTACCTCTGCAGTGGCGTTTGGTCCGGCAAGTTTCTTCACCTTGTTTAAAATCCACTTGCAAGCCCAGCACTTTCCTGGAAGCTGTAAATATAAGAGGCACAAAATCATGCATGTTAGCTTTATTGGTGACTCTGACAATGGAGGCTACTTAACTACATGCTCCAGTATCTCTGGCAGATATACTATATTAAATTGTTGCTTTGTTAAATCCATTAAATACCATGCAACATTATATTATTGCTTAACTTGTGTGTGTGTGTGTTAATCAGTTAAAATGATAAGTATAGTTGGGCTTCCCACAAGTTCCACAAAAGCAAGATTTCTCCTCACACTTCCCATACAAAAAATCAAAGCAAATTTCTTTACAGATTTTTGATTTTTTTCTAAGCCAATGATTGTTTTTGGCTTGGAAATGAAGTTGACATTAAAGAGTTCAGAGTTATCACAAAGACTGCAAAGCATGCCCCCTGATATTTAAAGGTGGACTAATAAAGTGTAGCCTAAATTCTTTAAAGCAGTCACACTGACCCCACTTGCACCCATAGAGACTTCCACATCCAGGTCCTCCCCATCATCAATGCTGACCTCTAAGGTTCCTCCGTGGACAGCACGGACTGTGATTCAACCAAACAGAAATGTTTAAGTACACTTTAAATCAGAAAGACAAGTTAGTGATTTTTTTGCAGTTTCATCTATCTATCTATCTATCTATCTATCTATCTATCTATCTATCTATCTATCTATCTATCTATCTATCTATCTATCTATCTATCTATCTATCTATCTATCTATCTATCTATCTATCTATCTATCTATCTATCTATCTATCTATCTATCTATATATATATATATATATATATATATATATATTCATATGCAAACAAATGTTAAGGTACACACCTGAACATGCTGCCACAAGGCACAGAAAGAGGAATGAAGACATTTCCATTGCAGCCAGTGAGAGATAATGCCTGAGCATCTGTGGTTGAAATGGCTTTTATACAGAAATAGGTAGATGGGCTGCAGAGAGACTTTATTGCAAGGCATCAAATTCAAACCACGTGTGAGCAGAAAGTCATGTGGTTTGGAGACCACATTCTCAGAAAAGTGACTCACTCCCACATCCACGATCTGAACTTTTGCTTTTTCTAGTCAGACAGTGCACTCTCTCTTATCTGTAAAAGACAATGGCGGCTCTTATTTGAAGATTAAGATTTAGATGACTATCTTCATTTAAAAGTTCCACAAAACCTAATGAACAGGTATTGTGATGTCCACTTTTACTCTCACATCACTTTATTGTAATTGGGTAAATGTGGATTGTAAGAGTTTTAGAGTAAACTATTACAGATGTGGCATTGTTGTATGTTGACTTTAGTGTGTCTCAAAGTTATTGATTAAATCTTTTGAAAAAAATAATTACATAATGCTATATATTTTGATGTAATTTTATCCATAAATTTCACTCTACATCTTTAATATGCTGTGTACTGAACCATGAATATGGATTTTAGCTTTCTGCAAGTTTTGTGGTCAAAAAAAATCAAAATCAACAC
This sequence comes from Pterophyllum scalare, assembly GCA_024447675.2. Classification (NCBI taxonomy): domain Eukaryota; kingdom Metazoa; phylum Chordata; class Actinopteri; order Cichliformes; family Cichlidae; genus Pterophyllum; species Pterophyllum scalare. Next base: position 98,604 of record JAMQGT020014572.1, read on the forward strand.
TAACTTTGGACAGAGGCAATCATAACACCAGCATCTGCAGCATTTCATGTTGAAGTACACTAGAGGCTTATTCTAGTTCACCAGGTGCTTGTTGATGATAAGAAAGTCTGTCACTAAGAATAAAGCCTGCACACCTCAGGAGTTGTGCATTACTGCTGGTTTGCTTAGACAGAAGAGGAGCCAATTTTCTGACTGACTCACACTTAACATGTGTAGGTTAATGAATTTCAAACACTTAGTGAATTAGTGTTGATGCTTATTTTATACTGGGGAACATATTATGTGCCAGAGTTCATTAAGAGTTATTTTGACACTATGCACATATTTAGGTTTTGCTTATATGTAAATAGGTCATATTTCCATATTTAGTGTTAGTTCAATTCAATTCAATTTTATTTTTATATATAGCCCCAAATCACAACAAACAGTCATCTCAAAGTGCTTTATATTGTAAAGTAAAGTTCCTACAATAATTACAGAGAAAATCCAACAGTCAAAATGACCCCCTGTGGGCAAGTACTTGGTGACAGTGGGAAGGAAAAACTCCCTTTCAACAGGAATAAACTTGTATGTGAGAAGAAGAATTTTAAATTCTATTCTAGATTTAACAGGGAGCCAATGAAGAGAAGCCAATATGGGAGAAATATGGTCTTTCTAGTCCCTGTCAGTACTCTAGCTGCAGCATTTTGGATCAACTGTAGGCTTTTCAAGGAGCTTTTAGGACAGCCTGATAATAATGAATAACAGTAGTCCAGTCTATTAGTAATAAATGCATGAATTAGCTTTTCAGCATATGCCTATGATTACCTAAGACAGCTGGGTCAAGTGAAGGCTTCTTAAGTAATGGTTTAATTACTTACTTTAATTAATTATAATTTTATTTATGAAGAAATTCATGAAGCCATTATTCTTTAAAGTTAAAGTGTTAATAATCCCTTGTTAACATATATAACATTCTGAGCAAACTTTAAAAAATTAAGAAAGTAATTCATGTTTGAAGGCTTTCTTATGATCCTATATGATCAACAACTGGCAGTTGCTTAGTTAATGGCTTAGTGGTTACAGAAGTACGGAAGCCAAGAGCGGACGTGGTACGTCTAAACTTTTTTCTGATGGTTTTCTCGAGATAACGAGATAAATAACTCATTATCTCGAGAAAACGAACTTTTTTTCTCAAGAAAACAAACTTTGTGTTCTCGAGATAACGTATTAATTTACAGATGGTTTTTTTCTTGAATGCGCATGATCAGTTTCTCAGTGTTCTTAAAACCTTTCCAAGAATGGACTCAAGCTGAAAATGTCAGATTGTGGAAGTTCTCCACAATCTGTTCTTGGAAAGGTTTTAAGAACACTGAGAAACTGACCATGAGCATTCAAGAAAAGATAATCATCTCGTGGAAATCTCCCACTGTTGACCAAAAAAGAACACAAAGGCTCATCTCACATTTGCCAAAAAGCATCTTGACGAGCTCCAAGACTTTTGGGAAAATATCCTGTGGACTGAAGAGACAAAAGACGAACTTTTTGGAAGGTTTGAGTCATACCAACAGCCAAACATGGTCGTGATAGAGTGATGGTCTGTGGCTGCACAACTGGACAGCTTGCTGTAATTGATGGGACCATGAATTCTGCTCACTACCAGAACATCCTGAAGGACAATGTCCAGCTATTGGTTTATGTCCTGAAGCTAAAGCTCACTTGGGTTATGCAGCAGGAAAATGATTCGAAACATACCAGCAAGTCTATCTCTGAATGGCTCAGGAAAACCAAAATCAACTTTTTGGAGTAGCCTAGTCAAAGTCTGGACTTAAATCAGGTTGAGATGCTTTGGCATGACTTTAAACAGGCTGTTCATGCCCGACAACAGTCCAAAAAATTAGTATTGTGGATCATATTTTATACTCATTACCTTTGACTTATCACTTCCAGCTTGCTTCTGTACTCTGGACACAATAAACTGGCAGACACAGCAGGAGCCTGGAAAACCTTCATCCTGAGATAAAAGCTTTGGTAATTTGCTTTCAATATCAACACAAAACAAAGTTTTGTTTTGTAGCTTGTGCAGTTTGCTTCTCAGTGAAATTAATATTTATTTTGACCACAAATGCAATCCATGCACAGCATTTTAAAAACTGGCTTTGTTTGAATAAATGTAGCAAATTAATGTGTTCACGCACCATTGAGTCACCATCTTTGCAGAGGAGGCTTGTCAAATTTTAGCTTGACTTGTGTGTCATATTTCTCACCTCCTCTTTGTTGTGGTCACCTCTCTCTTTCTCATGGTGCATTAAAACGCTCTGGGAAACTCTCCTCCTCAGTTTGATCCTTCAGAATCTTCCATGGCTCAACAAAAGCTAAGAAATAAACCCTGGCTTACAAAAGTAAAGCTGTGGTAAATATTGTTAATTTCTTACTTGTGGAGAGCAGGAGAAGAGCGATGGTGATGGCGGGACTCATGGTTATTCAAACTGTTTGATCAGAGCTGTTTTCTGTGTCTTTTATACTGCTTTGCAGCTTGTGCAGTTTGCTTCTCAATTAAATCATCACTTATTTTACCAAAATGTGATCCCTGCAAAGCATTTTTAAAACTGGCAGTATGAAGTATTTTTAAAACAGCTGTCAGAGGAAATACAGCCCTAACTCCATAATAGCTGCAGTTGAGAAGCAGGGTAAAATGTAAATAAACACAGAATGCAATGATTTGCAGATCTCGTAAATCCATATTTTATTCACAACTCAACACAGAAAAGGTTTTACTATTTCATGAAAAGTAAAAGTTCATTTTAAATCTGATGGGAGCAACACATCTCAGAAAATTTGATATGGGAGCAACAAAGGGTCAGAAAAGTAAGTGTTACTAAAAAGAAACTGCTGGAGGAACGTTTTTCAACTAAATAAGTTAACTGGCATGACTGGGTATAAAATGAGCATCTTAGGGAGGCAAAATTTCTCAGAAGTGAAGATGGGCAGAGCTTCACCAATCTGCAAAAAAAAATGCATCTGCAAATTGTGTAACAATTTCAGAATAATGTTCCTCAACTTAAAATAGCAAAGACATCAATTATCTCATCATCAGGAGCACAAAATATCATCAAAAGATTCTAGAGAATCTGCAGAAATGTCTGTGCAAAGGGGAGAAGGCTGAAAATCTATACTGGATGCTCATGATCTTCAGGCACTCGGGCAGCACTGCATCAAAAACAGGCCTGATTCTGTCATGGAAATCAGTGCATGGGCTCTGGAACACTTCCAGAAATCACTGTCTGCTAACACAGTTCTCTGTGTCATCCACAAATGCAGGTTAAAATCTCTATCATACAAAGCAGAAGCTATATGTGAACGTAATCCATAAATGCCACTATCTTAATGGGACAAAGTTCATTTAAAATGAACTGAGGCAAAGTGGAAAACTGCTCTGTGGTCAGATTAATTGAAATGTTCTGGTAAACATGGGCACCGCATCTTCTGGACTAAAGAGGAGAAGCTTATTAGGAGTGCTCAGTTTAAAAGCCTGCATCTCTGATGGTAGGGGGATGTATTAGTGCTGGAAGATATATACAGGTTTTAGAGGAACATATGCTCCCATCCAGACAGTGTCTTTTTCAGAGAAGGCCTTGGATATTAGCAAGACAATGCTAAACTGCATACTGCAGCTATTACAACAGTATGGCTTTGTACTGTAGTAGAAGAGTCCAGGTGCTGATATGGCCTGCCTCTAATCCAGACCTTTCACTAACTGGAAACATCATGAAAGGACTGTTGAGCCACTAGAATCCTATATCAGACAAGAATGGGACAACATTCCTCTCCCAAAGGTCCAGCAGCTGGTCTCTGCAGCAGGGTTATTATACTTGATGAAAATGAATGAAATAACAAAAACTGAAACTGACAGAAACATTTTCATTAACTGAAATAAATAAAAACTATAATTAAAAGGAAAAAACGATAACCAACTAAAACTGTATTGTGAGTTTACAAAACTAACTAAAACTAACTGAAATTATAGATAAAATGACCTTTGTTTTCATGTTTGTCATGTTACTTAAAAGCCTTGTGGATTGATATGAAATAATTTTTTCCACTCTATGAATTTAATGGGTTTTCTTATGTTCTGAACATGCTAATAACTTTTGTGTCTTGTCTTATTCAGAAGCTGAGAGCCTAACGAGGCAGTGGCTGGGCACCTCGGTGATAAAAATGAAACTAATGTGTGAAGAGGGTGGTAATTTTGATGTCTCTTTTTTTGGCAGCTAATTCTCCCACTGATAAGCTGCTGAGCTGATCTTTAAAAGCATATGTGTGAATACAGCTCTTTTATTCTGTGCTTTTAATAACTGTCAATAAACCAACTTCTTAATGATCTGAACCACGTCTCTGTGTCGTGGCGTTGTTGGATTTTCCTTTTTAACATCAAAGCTTCTCAATCACCACACCACCACCGCAGAGCATGTAGGGCCTCTCACACCACATATCACTTTTCATATTTCAGCTACATGTATCATTTGAGTCTCCTATTCTGTAGTTTGATGTTGAAGGTTTTGTTTCTAATGAGCGTTTTATGGCTTTAACAGCTGAAAAGGAAACAGACCACTACCTTCCTGCTTCACACCTTTTCAAACACGTACAAGCCTCTTTCAAGTGTGCAGTCAGCACAATTATAAAAAGTTTACAAGAAGTACTTTTGTTGCCGAGTTTGTCGGTGGTGTCAATAAGTATATCTGTATGTGTGCTTCTGTGTGAGAAAGGGAGAGTATGTGCCAAATGACCCAATGGGAAATAATTGCAAAACTGAAATTAATTAATTAATTTTAAAAAATGGGCATACCGGCATGAAATCGCTTCATGTTTCTTTTAAAAGTACATAAAGAATATGGGAATATGTAGTAACTACTTGAAGCACAAGGTGAACGGTGCTGTAGCTTTTCCACTATGCTCGGCAGCAAATCATTAACCGTGTGCTCCTCAGTGCTGAGAGCAAACAGTGAGGTGAAGACTAAACAGTCAAGTTGTGGCCCAGTCAGCTAAACTATGAGCTTAAAGGTGCTGTGGCCACTATTCATATGAAAATGTCTGTAAGTTCAGTTCAGAAAATATGAATGCAAAACAGAAAGTTTGTCAGTTATGAGAATGAATTTTATTTGTTTTTTTTTGTTTTGCATTAAACGTTTGACAGTAGCACAAAAAGACCAAAAGCAGAGCTGGAGGTGTTAAGGTTTCCATTGGGAGTACATCAGAGGGACAGCTCTGGTTGAGGGTTTTGGAGACAACGTTTAAAAAAATTAAAAAAAAAGAGGAAAGGCCGAGACAGACTTGACATGTTCAGAGGAGGGATAGTGGATGCACTGGGCAAAGGATGCTGAAGAAGGCGACAGGCAGGAGGAAAAGAAGAAGACCACAGAGAAGATTCCATGGATGTAATGAAGGAGGACATGAAGTCGGTTGGTGTGACTGAAGAGGATGCTAGAGATAGCATAAGATGGAGGCAGATGATCCTCTGTGACATCCTCTAAAGGCAGCAGCCGAAACAAGAAGCAGAGGCAGCATTAAAATGAGGATATTTATTTTATTGTGATTTTTAAAGAGAGAAGTGTCATCTCCAAAAGTCAGTCTTTCAGATCTCAAAATTTAGTTTTCCTCTTCCATTTTAAACAGTGCTGACACATTTACTTCATTGCAATTCACAAGTCCAATGGTTGCTGCATTGTATAGTTGCAAATCCACCTTGCCATTAACTGAAAGTTGCTTCTACTGTAAGAAGCCACTAGGGGGTATTACAGCCAAGTATGTGAGACCTGCTGGAGTCCTGCAGGGATGATCTGGGTAGGTTTTAGCTATTTCACAGACAAAGAACAGGAAGATTGGCAAACACCAGAGTAGCGAAGTGTCAATGATTGTCTCAACCTGTATAGTTAGGCAACTATTTAAACCTGTGAGCAGACGCTTAATGGAGCTGCTGAAGCCTCTGAATCTGCAATGAGACTCTTTGCATTCACTCTGCTTAGAGAGAGGACAGAGAGGAATAAACCAGGACTTAAAAGTTAAAAATGTTGTTTAAAAAGTTTAAAACCTGATGGGCCTTGAATGCTTTTATTTTATTTTGTTTTGTTTTGTTTTGTTTTTGCTTTTAGTATTTCTCTCTTAGGAAAGAAAAAGATCATTATCCAGATGTTTGTAGACTGATAAAAGTTTATTAGAGGTGCCACTACAGGAACCACCAGAAATGTATATGCATGACTTGACTCAGCAAAAGCTGGGCTGCGTCTGCTTCACAGTGAGCGCTCACACTCGTATCGCTGATCAGAACGGTTACTCTGAAGGTTTATGAAGGTTTGAGAATAAAATGAAAAACAGAGTCAATGTAATTATTTCAGCTGTTTATTTCCATTAGTTGTGCACAGATAGAGACAGAGAAATGGAAAATACCATTACAGGAATTGTAGAGTAAATAAATGTAAGTTAATGGAATTTGAAAAGAAAGCTGAAGGAGGAAAGTGATTATACTCTAAATTACTGAGGACAATTCTTATTCAATTACTACTGCAATAAAGTTTTATGATTTTTTTTCTTTCAGTGCATTAGGCTTTATTCAGTGAAACTCCTTGACTTCAATGCGTGGGTCTCCCTTCTTTGGATAAAAGAACAGGTCCACCTCCTTTGGCCTGAAGAGAGCAAATCAGAAAAACAGGCATAAAAAAAATTAATGTAATGAGCTATCTGCGGGGTTAATTTAGGGTCACAGTAATATTTCATTGTTTGTGTTTGCATGTTGAAGTTGGTTTTTAGGTATTTGACCCTTAACATCTACAAAGTGAATACTGAACACTGCAGTGACATTCTCAGAAAATGAAAGCATTTAGATGAACCCTGATTTGTGGTTTTAGGGCAGTGAGACATAATAATGGGAACTTACTGGCATGCTCTCAGGTTCACACAGATTGTCCTCACATCATCAGTAGTCGTGAGTTCCTCGATTAATTCTCCAAGGTGCGCCTTCACAAATTTGCGGCACATAGGTTTTAAGAGTCCAATTTCATTGCAGACGGAGAGCAACTTTGACGACAGGCTCTGTGAAAGTAAAACTTGCATTACTGCTCTGACTGAATGATCCAGGTAATTGCTGGTACTCTATTAGACATTTTACCTCTGCAGTGGCGTTTGGTCCGGCAAATTTCTTCACCTTGTTTAAAATCCACTTGCAAGCCCAGCACTTTCCTGGAAGCTGTAAATATAAGAAGCCACAGGTGTGGATGTGAGGGGGGAGAAGATAAAAGCCTGTCTCAATTATAAATCCAAACAGTATGCTTTATATGGTGACAAATGGGTCGACTGTAACACCCCATAGACCTGATTTTATTCTTACCAGTCTGTAATAATTTAGGATGAGAAGGTTAGTCTCAACTTGTTTAAAAAAATCTTTCTTTCTTAACCCTTTTGGTATGTGTATATTTGTAATATGTTGTAAAGCTGGGGTAGTCGCCAACCCCACTCTAAACGCTTCTTCCAACACTGAACACAAGTTGAGTGTGCCTCCTGATATTTAAAGGTGGACAAATAAAGTGTAGCCTAAATTCTTTAAAGCAGTCACACTGACCCCATTTGCATCCATAGAGACTTCCACATCCAGGTCCTCCCCATCATCAATGCTGACCTCTAAGGTTCGTCCATGGACAACACGGACTGTGATTCAACCAAACAGAAATGTTTAAGTACACTTTAAATCAGAAAGACAAGTCAGTGATTTTTTTGCAGTTTCATATCTATATCTATCTATCTATCTCTCTCTCTCTCTCTCTCTCTCTCTCTCTCTCTCTCTCTCTCTCTCTCTATATATATATATATATATATATATATATATATATATATATATATATATATATATATATATATATATATATATTCATATGCAAACAAATGTTAAGGTACACACCTGAACATGCTGCCACAAGGCACAGAAAGAGGAATGAAGACATTTCCATTGCAGCCAGTGAGAAATGATGCCTGAGCATCTGTGGTTGAAATGGCTTTTATACAGGACAAAAGGTAGATCGGTTGCACAGACAACTTCCTGTCTGACATCAAATTCAAACCACAGTAACCACAGAGCATTAATTCTTAGAAAAATCACCCACACACTCATCTTTATGTGGAGGTTGCACAAAACCTAATGAACAGGTAGCACGAAGACCACTTTTAGCGCAGAGTGATGCTTTTATGCACGATACTCTCATATCACCTTGTAGCCATTGATTAAATCCTTAGAAACAAATAATTACATAATGCTATATATTTTGATGGAAGTTTATTGATAAATCTCCCTCCACACCTTTAATATGCTGCGTGCTGATTCATGAATATGGATCTTAGCTTTCTGCAAGTTAAAAACAAATAAAAATAAAAATCAACACTGATTTTGGACTCTGTCAGTGATCAAAAGTAAGAGAGAACTCTGACAGTCAGTGGCACAAAGAACTGCAGCATCTGCAGCATTCTGGAGTTTACCAGCAGCTCCTTCTAGTTCACTGCTTGTTGATAGTAAGAAAGGAAGTCTCTAAGAATAAAGCCTGCATGCACATGAGGAGTTGTGCGTTACTGCGGTTTTGCTTAGAGAGAAAAGGAGCCAGTTTCCCAGTTGACCCACACTTAACATGAGTGGGGTAATGACTGTCACTTGGTGAATTAGTGTTGTTGCTTGTTATAGAGTGGGGAACATATGTGTCAGAATTCTTTAAGCGTTATTTTGACAGTATGCACATATTTAGTTTGTTAGATGTAAATAGATCATATTTCCTTATTTAGCGTTAGCGTTAATAATCCTTTGTTAACACATCTAACATTCTGAGTAAACTTTTAAAAAATCAACAGTTAATTCCTGTTTGAAGACTTCCTTATGATCCTATATGATTAACAGCTTTCAAATGTTTAGTTAATGGCTTAGTAGTTACTGAAGACCGTCACACTTTATGATGACTAATGAATCAATATGCTTCCAGGGTGTACATTAAAAACTTTTTAATGGTGACTGTGTGTGCAACTTAATTCATACAGGCCAGTATAGCATGTGTTGACAGAATATGTCTCATGATAGGTGCATATGCAAGAAACTTAATGATAATCACAGTGAAAATATAAAAGCTTCAGAAATTCTTTACTGGAAGGACAAAAACAAGAAAATATGAATGCAGGCTTATATTAATAAAACAGTTGAAGCATCACATGTTCTTCAGTCCACTGTGTAACAGATAATCTGCACGAGCTATAAAGAGCTGGGCTTCACTTGCAGAGTTACAAATTAGCACATGTGGTCCTGGCAGACTGGTTGTATGCTAAATTGTCAGTTGTTTTTGAATGTTTTCCAGATCTTTCTGTGGGCCAACTTGAGTTTGCCTTTCACTGGATCACAGCATGGTCCAACATCCTCCCGATTCATTCCTTCGAGTAAAAATATGTAAAACATGAAGAAAAGCAATTTCAGTATGGGTTTCTTCAGCATGGGTTTCTTAAATTACAACGATTTTACAGAATTTGCATGTATGCAAACTGTTCTGAAACACTGTAATCAATGGAAAGCACACAAAAACTAAATATATAGCACTAATAAAGCACAAAAATAATATTGCTACTGGCTTATGGCATTTTTCAAAACTTTATTGCCAACCAAAAACAGGCAATTTACATACAAATATTTTTATCCTGACACTGAAATTGGGGCTTCACGTCCTTATTCATACACAGAATCCCAAATTTTCCATATACCATCACACAGGTTAAGGTAGGACAGGTAACCCAACCCAATAGACAGAGAGAGACAGGTCAGAGAAAAATGCACCTTAATTAAGGAAAGTCACAGTAGGCTTCCACAGTCTTTCAAAGCTCTGAGCTTTCAGTTGTAGTTGGGCAATTAGTCGTTCTATTATATTTATGTGCTTAATTTTTTGTGTCCAGTGATCCTGTGATCATCTTCCTGGCTGTCATTAGAAGGATATGTAGCAGGATCCTTTGGTCATGAGTGAAGTGATCAGAGAACACATCAAGTATGAAAATTACAGGATCAAAAGGAATGTTTAATTTTAGTATTCTCTCCAGTACATCTTTAACATTTTTCCAAAAAGGCTGTATCTGAGGACAGTCCCAGAATATGTGGGTTTGGTCGCCTACTTGGCCGCAACCCCTCCAACATTTATCACTAATAGTGCTCTTTGAAAGAAAGCTTTTGAGTGAGGTTTGAAAAAATCTTATTTTGCACTTCCAATCAAATTCTTTCCAGTGCTGACTCCTGATTCCTTTGCGGCAGCCAGAACAAATGTCCTACCATTATTCCTCCTCCAAAGTGTCATTCAGTTCCATTTCCCATTGTTGTTGAATGTGCTGAGTGTCATCTGCCTCATCCATCATTATTTTTTTTATACATTTCATAGTTTCTGAATTTTTGAGTAAATCAATTAAATGTTATTCTATGTTTGTTGTTTCTCTTTTAATGTGTTCCCAATCTGAATGTTGTGTTAAATAATGCCTAATCTGTAAAAACCTATACAGATCAGTTGAGGGAAGGGCAAAAGTGTCCTTTAGATTGAAGAAGGTCATAAATATATTGCTTTCAAACAACTGGTTTTTTGTAATCATGTGTAAGCCCGTGTTCAACCCAGCTGTCAAAGGCCTTATAATACAGAGAAAGTAAAAACTCCACATTCCCCTTGATAGGCATGACCCTTGATAGAGCTATAGTTATAGCTATAGTTTTGTTGCTTCTTTATTTGATTCCATACTTTCAATGTTTGTTTGACCCATATATTACTTATTTTAATTTTTTTTTTAGAGATTGCATACTAAGAAACAGGAGAGTTGAGAGGCTTATACCTGGCAATGAGTGTTCCTCAATAGAAACCCATTGTATTTCTGGATCCTTAATGATTCATGCCACTATTGATCTTACTTGAGCAGCCCAATAATAGAGTCTTAAATTGAGTATCACTAAGCCTCCTTTATTTTTGCCTGACATCAGAACCTTGAGTCTTATTCTTTTGTGTTTTATTCTGCCAAATGAACCTTGATATAATTCTTTCTAACATTTTGAATATAGACTGTGGTATAAAAACTGGGAGTGACTGAAAAAGGAATAGCAATCTTGGTAAAATATTCATCCTAATGCATTCAGTCCATCCAAGGAGTGAGAATGGAAGCATATCCCATCTATTTAAGTCTTGCTTAACTTTTTTTTATTAGTTTATCATAATTAGAGGGGAACAGTTGGGTGGTCTTTGGGGTGAAAACTACTCCAAAGTATCTAAATCCTTGTTTGGCTTTCTTAAAAGAGACTAAATCATCTAATTGAGGAGGCCAATCTCCCACAATCAACATGGGTTCAGATTTATTTGTATTAACCTTGTATCCTGATATTATAGTGTATTCATTAAGGCTATGGAGAAGAGCAGGAACAGATGTAATGAGGTTCTCCAAGAATAATAATATATCATCTGCAAAGAGTGACAATTTATGTTGAGCGTTTGTTTCATCACATATTCCCTGAATCCTGGACCGAATCAGTTCTGTGAGCGGCTCTATACTAAGCGCAAAGGATTATGGCATATTTAAACGAAGCTATGTCCTTACTGAGACTTTGGTGAATTATGAGCAACAGATTTTAACACAATGATTTTATAGGGAATGAAAGAAATTAGCCTCAGAAAACAATGTGCAGTGCTGTGAAAAAGTTTTTGGTCCCTTCCTGATTTCTTATGTTTTGGAATATTGGTTACAATGACATGATTCACATCAAACAAATTTTAATATTAGACAAAGATAACCTGAGTAAATACCTGGCACAGTTTTTTAAATGATGATTTCATTTATTTAGGGGGAAAAAAGCTATCCAAACCTGCCTGGCTCTATGTGAAAAAGTAATTGCTCCCTATTCCTAATAACTGGTTGTGCCACACTTGGCAGCAAGAACTGCAATCAAGTGTTTTTTGTAACTGGCACACTGCTGTGGGGGAAGCTCAGCCCACTCTGCTTTGCAGAATTGTTTACATTCAGTCACACTGGAAGCATGAACAGCCCGTTTAAGGTCATGCCAAAGCATCTCAATCGGATTTAAGACTGAACTTTGACCTGGCCACTCCATAACCTGCATTTTGGTTTTCTTGAGCCATTCAGCAGTGGGCTTGCTGGTGTGTTTCGAATCATTTTCCTGCTGCATAACCCAAGTGTTCTTTAGCTTCAACTGATGGCCGGACATACTCCATCAGGATTTTCTGGTAGAGTGCAGGATTCATGGTTCCATCATTTACAGCAAGCTGTCCAGGTCCTGAGCCTCGGACCATCACACTACCACCACCATGTTTGACTGTTGGCATGATGTTCTTTTCATGAAATGAAGTCATAATTTTACACCAGATGCAACAGGACTGAAATCTTCCAAAAAGTTCAACTTTTATGGTCATCTTTGTGTAATACTAAAATTTGTTTGAATACCTGATACACTTAAGTATGACAGATATGCAAAACACTAAAGAATCAGGAGGGGGCAAATACTTTCCTGTCCACTTTATCTCTCTACTCAGTGGTTGGGAACCATATAAGAATTAGAATTTTTGATATAGCTCAAAGCTCATAACTTGGATTATTATATTTGTTTAATAGTTTAGGATAACATTTGAGTTCTTATTATCCAAAAAGGCTCCCAATTGCCAACCCAGAGGGTTATTTATGTGGATCAGTAAAGCATTTATGTTTTGAAGAACATTTAAAAAACTGAAAGACCATTCTACACACTTCAGTCATTAATCATCACCATAACGCTTGCCCAGTAACAGCTCTTCCAGTGACAACTGGAATTGGAATTGCAGGCATTCAAAACAACACCACAAACGAGTATTGAATAAGAGACTTGTTTATATTTTATGGGTAGATGTGTCAGGTTACTTCTATATGGGGATTTTGAAAAATTACTACAAAATTAGTATTGTGAATCATATTTTAAACTCATTATCTTTGAATTATCACTTCTTGCCTCCTTCTGTACTCTGAACACAATGAACTGGCAGGCATAGCAGGAACCTGGAAAACCTTAATCCTGCAGAATCTGAGATAAAAATTTTGGCAAAAAGCTTTTCAATTTACACAAAATAACAATAGTGCCTAGTTTGAATAAATGTAGCAAATGTAATGTGCTCACATGCCGTTGAGTCACCATGTCTGCAGAGGAGGCTTCATCAAATTTTAGCTCAACTTGGGTGTCATATTTCTCACCTCCTCTTTGTTGTGGCCATATCGCTTCTTCTCGACACATTAAACCACCCTGGGAAACGCTCCACCTCAGTTCGATTCTTCAGATTCTTCCATGACTCAACAAAAGTAAAGATGTGGAAAATATTGTTCCATTCTTACTTGTGGAAAGCACGAGAAATGCAATGGTGATGGCAGGACTCATGGTTATCCACGCTGTTTCTTAAAATTTTATATTTTCTCAGTTTAAGTACTTGATATGTGTTCTATGTTTCATTGTATAAAATATGCTTAAAATATGGGGTTTTGAGATCTACAAATCATTGTAACTTCATTCTGTTTCTATTTACAATTTACACAACATTCCAACTTTCTGGGAGTTGGTTTTATATAATGTATACATGATATTTATGGCCCACTTCATCACCACACACCACATAGTAACCAGTATCTCATTTAACTGAGCTTTCAAACCAAAACTCTTCTTTGTTACTCAAAAACCTCTCCAAACCTTCAGCTATAGCATTTTGCTGTGACATCTCGTCTGAAATGAACACAACGCATACTTAATTTTTCTGAATCCACACAGTTTTCTGCAGAAATTAAAGCATGAAGTGCATGAAGGGTCCTCATAATGGTTATCTGAAATCAAAACTCTGGGGCAGCCTTGAAGTACAGTCTATAGTAGGTGTGCTTAGTTTCTTTAAACTACCCCAACATCACTTTCGACCCCTGCACTTTTAGACCTACAAATAAAAGCCCACTTCACCTTCATGAATCAGAGTGCTCTGCCTCTTGGGTCCAGCAACAATCTTGTTTGCAACTGTTGGCTAAATGCTAGAGAAACCCTGAAATGTATCAAATAAGCTTAATCTTTGTACTGTTTATGAGCACTACAGGGGTTCAAAAGGTTTGTCTTCTTTTGAGTAAAAGTTTGATTTACAAAGGTCAGGTAATCTTCTTATACAGAGTAAGTAGGCAGAGGAAGGAAGGTGACATGCAACAAAGGATCACAGTGTGACTCCTTTGGGACACCACAGCTGGTTGTATTTTGGTTACTTTGTGGGACTTCTGTGCTTGAAGTAAAGGGTAATTGTAACTACAGTTTTCTTATGTTCTGGACATACTAATAACTTTTGTGTCTTGTCTTATTCAGAAGCTGAGAGCCTCATGAGGCACTGGCTGGGTACCATGGTGGTAGGATCTGCTGCCATGTGCTGTGGCTATTTATGCACCCCTGGTTTGAGCTGCACCTTTGTGTGTGTATGTGTGTGGGGGGGGGGTCTGTGTTTCAGAAGTGAAACTCATGTGTTAACTGGGTGGTAATTTTTTTCTTTGCAGCTCATTCTCCCACTGATAAACTCTGAGCTGATCTTTAAAATCACATGCGTGAATGCAGCTCTTTTATTCTGTGCTTTTAATAACTGTCAATAAACCAACTTCTTAATGATCTGAATCACGTCTCTGTGTCATGACATTTTTGGGTTTTCCTTTTTAACATCAAAGCTTCTTGATCACCACACCATCACCACCACCGCTGAGCGTGTCGGGCTTCTCACACCACATTTCCACTTTTCATATTTCAGCTACATGTATCATTTGAGTCTCCTATTCTGTAGGCTGAAAAGGAAACACAGACCACCACCTTCCTGCTTCACACCTATTCAAACACTTATACGCTGTTCGTGCCTCTTTCAAGTGCGCAGTCAGCACAATCATTAAAAACAAAAAAGTTTACAAGAAGTAATTTTTTTGCTGACAATTTATTGATGGTGTCATTATGTAGAGAGTGTGTGCAAAATAGCACAGTGTGAAAGAATTGTGCAGGTACATTTTCTCTCTTTGGGTGCGCTGGTAATTATATTTGTGTGTGTGTATTTCTGTGTGAGACAGAGAATGTTCAAAAATTGCACAAAGAACTGCAAAACTGGAATCAATAAATAAAAATGTTCACACCTGCATGAAATCCCTTCATGTTCCTTTTAAAAGTACATAAAGAATATGGGAATATGTAGCAACTACTGGAAGCACAAGGCTAACAGCGCTTTAGCTTTTCCACTCTGCCCAGCAGCAAATCACTACCTGTGTGCTGCTCTTTGCTGAGCAGGTAGCACAGAGAGGGTGCAAACAGTGAGGTGAAAAGTAAGCTGTCAAGTTGTGGTCCAATTAGCAAAACAGTGTGCTGAAAGATGCTGTGGCCACTGTTCATGTGAAAATATCAATAAGTCCAGTTTTAATGTTGATTGTTTGGGACAATCAACATTAAATTTAGTATTTATTTTACAGTAATTTAAAATATGAGAAGTGGCATTTCCCATAATTCAGTCTCTCAAGTCTCTCAAATTTGTTTTTCCCTTCCATTTTAAACAGTGCTGGCATATTTACTTATTTGCCATTCACAAGTGCAGTGGTTGTAACTGAATATTGTTTATATTAATTTCAATTCAGTCTTATCTCTATAGTCCCAATTCACGATAACAGTCACCTCAAGGTACTTTATACTGCAAGGTAAAGAGCCTATAATAGAATGAAACCCCCAACAATCACACGACTATAGTTATAATACACTAGGGGGCGATAGAGCCTTGCATGTGAGACCTGCTAGAGTCCTGCAGGGATGATCTGGGTGGGTGTTAGCTATTTCACAGACAAAGAACAGGAAGATTGGAAAACACCAGAATAGCAAAGTGTCTGTGATTGTGTCGACCTCTATAGTTAGGCAACTATTTAAACCTGTGAGCAGATGCTTAATGGAGCTGCTGAAGCCTCTGAATCTCTATGCATTCACTCTGCTTAGAGATAGGATGGAGAGGAATAAACCAGGACTGCTCACTGAACTTAAAGTTAAAAGTGTTATTTAAAAAAGTTTACAGGTTGCATTCTGTTAACAGACCATGTCTAAACAGTATTTCATATTTAAAATCCATGTCACAATGTCCCTGCATGTTTTTTGCCCCAATAAAATGAGTATGTATTTTTTTTTCTTTTTTACCAAAAATGACTCAGTCCAAATATCAAAATCTTCTCCTTTTCTTTCTTATTTTTCTGTTTGATTTGTGCGTACACACATGGTCTACACAAAGCAGACACCCCGCAAACCCAGTACCAGCTTTTCCCAGTTTTAAAGGTGATGTGATTATTATTGTTTGGACATTATTGAACAGTCAGCAATTATTATCCGGTGAAAAGATCTGAATTTTGTTTAGTTTTGGTTTATTTGGTCTGCTGCATTTGCATTTGCAAATCCATAGATTTACACATAAAATTCATTTTGTCAAGTTCTACCGCATATAAAAACATAAATGTGATAGCAGATTTAAAAAATATATATATTTGAGTCAGTCAGGGGTTGAAAAGTACACGGTATAAATATGCTCATAATACACTTTTGAATACTGTAATTTACACTTACACCTATGGCCAATTTAGAATCACCAGTTAAACTAAAATTGGTCTTTGGGAGGAAGTCAGAGTACTTGGAGAAAACCCACGCAAACATGGGCGGGGGCTGTGGTTTAGGTGGTAGAGTGGGGTCGGTGGATCGATCTCCAGCTCCTATAGTCCATGTGTCAAAGTATTCTTGGGCAAGATACCAAATCCCTGAGTTGGATCCATCAGAATGTGTGAATATTAGATAAAAGTGCTTAGGTGTAGATAAAAGCTCTGTATGAATGTGTATATGATTGGGTGAACGAGACTTGCAGCAGAAAGGACAATTCAGCTGAAAGGCACTGTGTAAGTACCAGTCCATTTTATGCCACACAGAAACGAGCCAGCAGTCCCATGGGCTCAAACCCGAGACATTCTTGCTGTGAGGCAACTGTACATGAAGCTTTTCAGTGAATAACCATCTGCAGAATACTGTGATAAACAAGGAATTTTATTCTTGTACATACATTGTGTACAATAAAGGTTTCTTGGACATTCAATAAATCCAAGTTTCAGTGCAGAACAACCTTTAACCGATATACTATATCTACTATGATGCAACAGCTTGCTGTAAATGCACTTGACTATAATCTGAAACATGAAGTCCTGCTTATGAGAGTCTGCTTAGAAGGAGGAAAACCACACGAGTGATCACATTTAAACTAGAAATGTGTCATTCAGTTATATGTTTTCTTAAATGTTTGTTTCCACAGCCATTCCCAGCAGATTAAACACATTGTGATCATTAAATGGTTAAAAAAAAAACCTCCTCTGTTCTTATTAAACTCGGACTGTAAATATTTGATGAAAAATTAAAGCAGCAAATAAATCAATGGAAAAAAAGTGAGACAAGCCTTGAAACTAAAGACAATGAAAGGACAATGAAGCTCGGGAGTGTGCAGGCGATTATTTTGGAAGACCACAGAGAATTTCCAAAGCCTTTGCTTTTGTCACACTCTTTTGAAATTACTCGCTTATGTATTTATGTTTTTAGTTTTTTTTTTGCTTCATGTGCTTTGCTGCTTCTTAAAAGAAACACATTGTACTACTATTGGAGGACTCTGTAGAGAGATATTGAGGGCAACTTGGAGGCTTAAATAATCAAATTTTGCAGTAAAGTTTTATACAAGTGGGTTGAATATTTTAATTTCAGTTTATTTTCCATTGCCCTCTGATGCTGTGGCCTCTGCCATTCAAAACAACCAGCTTAGATGTAACACTATATTGCATTTACTTTTTTCTGCTTGGAGGATAATATTAAAGCATGAGGAGCTTAATTATTTAAAGGAATTCCATTTCCAGTGGGTACGGAAAGTATTCAGACCCCTTTAAATTTATCACTCTTTGTTTCATTGCAGTCATTTGCTAAAATCAAAAAAGTTCATTTTATTTCTCATTAATGTACACTCAGCACCCCATCTTGACAGAAAAAAAAGTCCAGAAATGTAGAAATTTTTGCAAATTTATTAAAAAAGAAAAACTGAAATATCACATGGTCATAAGTATTCAGACCCTTTGCTGTGACACTCATATTTAACTCCCATGCTGTCCATTTCTTCTGATCCTCCTTGAGATGGTTCTACTCCTTCATTGGAGTCCAGCTGTGTTTAATTAAACTGATTGGACTTGATTAGGAAAGGCACACACCTGTCTATATAAGAGCTCACAGCTCACAGTGCTGTCAGAGCAAATGAGAACCATGAGGTTGAAGGAACTGCCCAAGGAGCTCAGAGACAGAATTGTGGCAAGGCACAGATCTGTCCAAGGTTACAAAAGAATTTCTGCAGCACTCAGGTTCCTAAGAGCACAGTGGCCTCCATAATCCTTAAATGGAAGAAGTTTGGGACGACCAGAACTCTTCCTAGACCTGGCCGAGTCTCATGGGAGAAGAGCCTTGGTGAGAGAGGTAAAGAAGAACCCAAAGATCACTGTGGCTGAGCTCCAGAGATGCAGCAGGGAGATGGGAGAAAGTTCCACAAAGTCAGCTATCACTGCAGCCCTCCACCAGTCGGGGCTTTATGGCAGAGCGGCCCGACGGAAGCCTCTGCTCAGTGCAAGACATATGAAACCCTTTCACAGAGTTTGCCAAAAAACACATGAAGGACTCCCAGACTACGAGAAATAAGATTCTCTGGTCTGATGAGATGAAGATTGAACTTTTTGGCGTTAATTCTAAGCGGTATGTGTGGAGAAAACCAGGCACTGCTCATCACCTGCCCAATACAATCCCAACAGTGAAACATGGTGGTGGCAGCATCATGCTATGGGGGTGTTTTTCAGCTGCAGGGACAGGACGACTGGTTGCAGCTGAAGGAAAGATGAATGCGGCCAAGTACAGAGATATCCTGGAAGAAAACCTCTTCCAGAGTGCTCAGGACCTCAGACTGGGCCGAAGGTTCACCTTCCAACAAGACAATGACCCTAAACACACAGCTAAAATAACAAAGGAGTGGCTTCAGAACAACTGTGTGACCATTCTTGACTGGCCCAGCCAGAGCCCTGACCTAAACCCAATTGAGCATCTCTGGAGAGACCTGAAAATGGCTGTCCACCAACGTTCACCATCCAACCTGACGGAGCTGGAGAGGATCTGCAAGGAAGAATGGCAGAGGATCCCCAAATCCAGGTGTGGAAAACTTGTTGCATCATTCCCAAGAAGACTCATGGCTGTACTAGCTCAAAAGGGTGTTTCTACTCAATACTGAGCAAAGGGTCTGAATACTTATGACCATGTGATATTTCACTTTTTCTTTTTTAATACATTTGCAAAAATTTCTACATTTTGTTTTTTTCTCTCAAAAATAAAACGAACTTTTTTGATTTTAGCAAATGGCTGCAATGAAACAAAGAGTGAAAAATTTAAAGGGGTCTGAATACTTTCCCACTGTATGTACTGAAAAATAATCATTCAAGCTTGCGTTTGCTTTTTTAGGCTTAAAATTAAAATGTTTGCCGTGCTTTCAAAAAGTAAACATGCTGAATAAAACTAAGGGTAAATTAAAAAAAAAAACATATTGGATAAATTTAAATAAAATCCAGTGACACAGTGATCTCCCGTCTCCTTGCAAACAAAATTAAGTTCATCTTCTGAGCACATCTCTCTCATCTCATCTCTCCTTTTGTATTGAGGGAACAAAGTGAAGGGTGTGTTGACAAAGCAAGCACCACTTCCATGAGTTCAAACTCCAGTTTCTGACGAGGTGAACTCCCTCACTTGTCGTCGCTTCCTCTAACCTCCAGGTGGTGGATCCCCCCCCCCTCTCTCGCTCTTACTCTCTCTGTATAGGTCTTCATTTTTTAAAAGTTCGCCTCAGATGATCTCCAGAACATCGCAGGGCACAAAACCTCTCTCTTCCACTCGCCACTCTGATGAAGCCGCTGCGTTCGCCCTCAGTGCTCACACAGATCTGAAAGCAGCAAGAAAAATGTTACTTTACCGAAAAATAGGAAATGCAAAAAGCAGACGAAGCTAACACAAAAGTATACATTTTTGAGATTATTTGTATGGGCTAACAGTAACTTAGAGTAGTACTTATTATGGACACATACTGAGTTACTGGAAGGCATGATGTTGGAAAACCATAGCCATAAGAAAAATTAGGAATGTATATTATTGATTCATTTATGATTACCATTATATATAAATGTGATTATGATCAGTTATACATTGCATCTTTTTTATAAATGTGTTATGGTTATCAAGCTAATAACCAATGTCAGGGAATAGGAGTCAACAACAAGAAAATGATCAAACTTTTCTTTTTTCCAACCCCTAATTTCACTCATTGACACTCACAACAGGTCAGAGCACAGTGTGTTTGCATGCCTGCTCTAAATACTCCCAAAAGTCTTCCTTTGGATTTGAGAGACTGGAATGGGAGTCAGTGGGTCACAGGATCATCTTGTGTTTGGTGGTTAAATCTCCACTGGGGGTTGCTTACTTTGAGTCTCCTCAGAGTCCTAACATGCCCTGGACAGCATTGTGGGAAAAGGGGGCCTGATTCAAGTGCAGTCATTATGCTCCTCTGTCTGCCAAAACCACTCGAGCTTTTCAGTGAATAACTGTCTGTGAGAGGCAATACGGGAGCTGCAGGAAGGTAATATGATGGCTAAAGAGCTGCTGGATGATGTGAATCAGGTGCAGTGCAGTAGCTGGGGTGTGATCATGAATTAGACACAGGTATATTGTGGGAATTTTAATATCCATCATGAGGTCATTGTTTCCTCAACCCAAGACAATGAGGATGCTCCCTGGATTGATCCTTTTAATGCCTCTAAGGCCTGAAAACTACTAAAGGCATGCACAAGTACATTAAAAGGAATCATATCCTAGTTGTCAGCATTGCTTTAAAAAAAAAATCAAAATACTGGATAAAATCCAAACCCGACTTACATAAATTGCACTTGATCCAAAAAGACGTTAACTGAGGGTGACCACTGCCATCAGAGCATGCAGCTCTATAATCTATCTTTCAAGCAGCTGTAGCTGAAAAAAGTATACGACTGTGTTATATTCCTTGATCAAGGGAGAATACTTTAATCCACTCTGATATTAAACATACTTATACAGACTTGAGGTCTCTGACAGTACAACATGCCCCAAGCCTGACGAGATTAGAGTCTAACTTGGATCCAGTCTGACCTCAGTCCTGTGTCTTTTTTTTTTTATATAATCACTGCAGTCCTAAACTTTTCTTAATTTTTCCATGTAAAAAAGGTAAATATTTGTAATATCCAGCTGCTTTTATGTGAAAACAGTGTAACTAATTATCTGGTGAATCCGCAACGAGCCAGTGGCCGTCGTGTCCCTCATCCTGCACACTTACCCAGATGCCATCCATACTAAACCAGTCAAGTAGTCCTAACTATATCCTGATTGTGGGAAACCTCAGCTAATGTTACGTGACTGGATTCTCATGATATTGTCTGCTTATAAGTTAAAATGGCTATAAACAGCTGCCATGCATCTCCTGAAATAAATTTCTCTAGCTATCCATCCATCCAACCATTCATCTAGAATATAAAGTTTTCACTGAATAGAAATAAATAGTGATTCAAGGTTAACAACTTTTATTCATCCCCAAAAGGACGCATCTGCTTGATCCAGCACTACCTGTCCCTCTTTCAGGGTGATCTGGCCTTGCTCCTTGCAGCCGATGAACGTCCTGTTACACCTGAACACTTGGTCGCCAGCCAGCAATTGATGAGCAAAGGCTGCTGGGAAGAATCCGATCCTGTCCTCAATTACCCCCTGGAAAAAAAAAAAAAGAATTCATCAAACAGCAGGACTAGAGAGGATTAAAACCTGGCATGATTATATCAAAGAGTTGATTTGAAAAAAAAACATCCACCTATACTGTAAGTTCTGAATCATGCAGACTTGTGCAATGTTTGCCTGGCACATATGTTAATAAGTTTTACTATAATGTTTACACATTGTATGCTGGTGCTTCATCAGGTGTTGATGCTTGTCACTGTGTTTAAAGACCAAACTGGCCAGATGTCTCTGTTTATCTACAGCCTGCAGAGAACAATGGTGTTAAAACACATGATGAGTTTCTTCATAGTCTGGTGGCGACAGGCTGCCTCTGTGACATCATGCAATTGGCACCTCTTGTCTCCCTAATTTATCTGCCATGCATTTGTGTCCTGAGTTACCCTGCTTCCTCGCTCCTATAATTCACAGTCTGACTCTCCTGATTTATCAGTCTGTGTAATACGTTTTTTTGGCTTTGTGGAAAAAACTCAAACTCAGTCAAACTTTGTTGTAGCACACTAAAGTCATACATACCTTCCACCAGTCATCATTGGAGTCATCAGCCACTAAGATCCTGTCTCCTGCTCTGCAATACATAAAAACATCCATGAAATATTTGGAAACAAAGGAAAAATACTCAAAACTATCACTGATCTGAAATATAGTTATACCCTCAGTGGCTGCATTTAGGTTTTGATAAGAGAGGGTGTTATCAGGTTTAAATGGCATGTAATGCCACTAAATCCTGTCTGCTCTGAGTAATTCTCCTTCATCCATGCAGGAAATGAATGAATCAGTCTACCTCATTGCCCTGTGTGCCATAATTACACACATCTGTTCAAAGCCACAAGCTAAATTTGACTAATAAAAATCAAAAGGACCAAAGCAGTTGTGCGAAGTGTTGGTTTATGTAATTTTCTTCCTTTTGTGATTCAAACAGGAAGTGATTCACAAAACACCGTTCACGGAAGGTGAGAAAAGCAAAGCGCCCAACACTGTAAATTCTTGAGAAGTGATGGCAACAATGAAGATTAATGTTCCAATTAGAAGAACAGGAAATGTTACCATCAGATAATTTAATCATGACAAAAAAATGAGCCATGAAAGTGAGAAGAGTTGTTTTGCTATTAACCAGCAAAAAGATTTGTCATCATTACAATCACTGTGGCCAAAGGTAATCAAGTAATCAGAGCGTGTGGTGCAAAGTGAAAGCAATCATAAATCTGAGGGTTTTTTCCACTTTAAAATTCAAATAATATGTTAACCTTCTGAATAAGGAATCACTTCAGTCATCTTTGTTTTATATGTTTTTTTATTTGAGGTATTGATTACAGCCTGAAATAAGCCCAGATGAAGAAAAAAAAACTCATGCAGGCTTTCATAAGAAGAGAATGAATTTGAAATAAAGGCATCAGTGGACTTGAGATGAATATGAATACATTTCAAATGAAGTGTAACGACTGAAGCTTTTTCTCGATGAGGGAGAGGAGAGACCCGCAACTGTGTGTGTGCAGGAAAGAGATGAAAAGAACAAGAGCACTCTTGCGCTCTTCCCCTTAAATCCTCAGAAGATTTTTGTGAGCACGAGAACAAATGGGCACTTAGGCTGAAGGACTGTTCTTTCCTGAGGGCCTATTTCAAAGTATGACGCCCAATCAGTCATGGTTAAAGCAGGGAATGAAATCTGGACCATCAGATTGAAAAAAGTCAGGCCAGACATGTTGAGTTCTGCCTCCTTTAAATTACTCATCCAGTATGTGTGCGTAAAAATCACTGTCTGCAGACAAAGTTAATATTTCACTTTGGATACAATTTTCAAACATGATTTTGCGATAAGACTTTTTCAAACAAAGAGGACAACCGAAGCTGTACAGCTCTGTGTCGAGAATGCAAACGTTTCTCAGCTCTGACCACAGATCAGTGCTACATCAGATGATTTTAATTAGTTGCTATTTAAAACTAAAACAACTGCTGACATCATGAACAGGGCATGTCTGGAAATTACAGACGGTGAACTCATAGGCTGTGTTGGAAATTACGTGTGAAACTTTCTGTTTACCACTTCGACAAAAAGAAAGTACTCAGACCACCAACTTGTTGCCTTGTGTATATTAACTTGTGCTGCTTATGATCAACTCTCAGCTACAATTTAGTAAATATTATATTATTTTAAAGATTTTTTTCTGATTATTGATAGGAAAGTGTAAAGAGCAGACAGGAAAGCAGGAAAAGAGTGAGGGAAATGATGCTCACTGGGTCTGAGCAGAGGACCAACATTCTGAAAGTCTACTGCAAGTCCTGCCATTCCTCCATGCTGTCTACTCTACTGTCCTGCCAAACATAAAGACTTAAAAAGCCCAAAATAAGTCTGCTTCTATAGTGCAAACACACAGCAATCTAATAGTCAGTGACTGCTATATACATAATGAGACAAAATGTGTTTTATACAGTATCATAACACAATACTATCTGACTATAAGTGGCTCAAATACTAAAATAATGTTTATGTGAATAATGCGTCAGTGTCACTGATAGGTTTACCATCGCATGGTCCAAATCATGCTATCAGGTAATCTTAAAGTAATATCTCACTTATTTGGGTAACAAAAGATGTATTTTAATTGCTAAACCAGCTTCAAGACAACAAAGTAAAAGAAACATATAAAAGGCAAACAATTTAATGACTTAATGAGCTGCAGCTTTAGCAGCAGTTATCTTGATCCTTTTTCCACAGAAACTTTTAAGACACAACACTCAGCTGGTTGAAGTAAGCTGTAAGCAGGTGAACTCTGTACACGAAGATGAAATGTTTCCTTTAAACGATGTACAGCGAGTTCTGAGGAGCATTTTCTGTTATTCGGTGAGCGCTTCAGAAGTGTTCCTAGATCAGCAGCGAAGGTGTTAAATACCGCTTCGGTGTTTGAGGTTTGGGGTCATGTCGGGCGTTACGGCTTTATGAACCTACTTGTTCTATGAGCCAGCAGCCTGAAGTTAACTGGAAGTGAAGCAAACTAAACATTAATGACGCAGTAGCTCGTCGGGCTCACGATCCATCGCATTTCACAGGTTATTTTAATGTGTGAAGTACTGAAAGAAAAGAAAGTTTTCTCATCACTGTTTGGTAGCATTGCACAAAATAATGACAAAATCCACTGAGAATGACAAATGTGACTTTGACTTTGAGCACAGTTGGGGTGAAGATGATTACTGTGTGTAAGTTTGATAGCATTCTGATCAATACTGCAGGAGGAGTAGCGGTTTTTGTCAATTGTGGACGGATGGATGTACGACAGACACCTCGACAGGGCATGAGTTCCTCAGTCTTTCGACTGAATGAGCTAAGAATGGGCAGCCGTATAAAGTCGGTAATGTTGCACGAACACTTCTGATTAAAGCCTCACAGTGCAATGCTTAAACTCTAAATATCATGCAGTTTTGGTACTTTAAAGGCAACCTACAAAATTTGTATTTTACTTTTATTTAAGGAGTTTTAAAATAATGTTTGCAGTGTATTTTTGCTGTTCAAAACAACCCATTTGAGGACTTCTTCCATCACTGATTATTACTAAAATGACTATTCGGTATGGGGCAAACTGTGAGCAAGTTAACAAGTGAGGCTTCTGCCCTCAGTGCCCAAAATATGCCGGTGTCTCATCATTTTAATAAAATAAACCAACTTTGTGTTCTGTTTCAGAAACAGCACACCTGTGTGGCACACTGTAGGACCCTTTAAGGGATCTATAAATGGACTTCCAAAGACTGTCATCCTCTCTGAAGATAAATCTGAGAAGACATGTAACAGATTTGATATTAATAAATAATGTTGGCAGACACCCAGGTAACATTAATGAGGCCACACCAGAGAAATAAATCTTTGAGGAATATTACATAAAAAGAGGACACTAATTAGTTCCTTTTGTGAATCCATTCTTGTGCATTTTATCTTTAGCGCTGAAGACAGTAATTAGTCTATATAAGATAAAAATGACACACGATGCAGAGAGAACAAAGTGGAATTGAGCAACATGACTTCTTGTGTTTTTGATTTTTCCTAGCAGGTGACCTTTGAGGATGTGAATTTATAAGTGCTGGATTCAATGTCTTGTTCGGAAATTTCATCTTAAATTTCAGTGAACATAAATCATGTTTACAGGAGAGCTGTGGCTGCAGTGTGTGCTAGCCTCATCGATCTAACGCAATCATTGTAGATATGTGTAAAAGTCTGTTAGTCAGTGATATTTCATCTACAGTGTGAGGCCCAGTGCATGTGATATATCAGTGTTTTTAGAGAACTTCTGAAGATGCATGTGTGTGAGCTAACCTCATCTCCAGGTCATGGCCCTCTTGGGCAGTGAAGTTGTACAAGGCCACATATGTGTTCAGCTTGAGGACGTCCTTCTCTAGCTGGCTCTGCTCCATCTGCAAGACAAAACACAAACTTTAAAAAAATGCAATCTAATACTATGTTCTCTATTGTCTTTTTTTTGCAGTAATATCTTAAAATAGTCTTTTGGCATTCACATTAGTGTATTTACAGCAGACTGATAGACTGAGGAGCTGCTTAAGTTGTCCTACAATCTGTTCCTTTTGATCCTCCATCAACATGAGTGGGAGAAGGATTGGGTTTTTTTTTTTTTTTTTACAAACACTTGGGAAGTTAAAACAGGACAGGGTTGTGGGTGGAGAGGAAGTTCTCTGAGAGGTGTTAACACAATTAGCAGGGAGATATGCCGCCATTCTGGTGCTATTCGCACCTGCTCATAAAACTGGTGGGTGTGTTTTTTTTCTGTTTCATCACCCAATACCTTGAATCTGAATCGTGCTTGCTGTGCCCCTGAAATCCATTCAAACAATAAATGTACAAAAATGGCAATGGCTTTTTAAGATAATAGCTGTTTTAGGACAGCGGGAAACTTTTCTATGAGTGTGGCAGTGTACAGCAATGAAGAGAAGTGTTTTTTGGTCTTTTGTGGCTCCCCGAGCATCAGCCACGTGGACTGGAAATGTGGCTGATGGATGAGCTTAGTTATCTGTGGCCACAAGGAAAAGTGCCTCTGTGACCTCTGGGTGAAAACAGAATCAAGCAGTAGCGATCCATTACAACTAACTAGGAGCAGCTCACTGGCCTTGAGAGGATCCTGATTTTGTGGAAGTCAGGATAAGAGGATGTGAGGTCAGCCTGTACAAGATAACAACCTCCTTTGTAACAGAGCTGCATAAATAAAAGCAGGGACAAATGGAAAAAGGAAAATTGAAGATACTACTTGTATACTTACTATAAATACTTCTATCCATACATCAAATTTTCTTAGCCCTCCATCAAAGTCAGGTTTGTGAGGGGATGGAGCCTAATCGAACACTCATAAGGTGAGAAACAGAGTACAGTAAATCTGACCTTGTTTTAAATAAAATCTGGACAAAGTTTAGTATCTCTGAATTATTGTCATTTAACTGTTACTGTTACTCATCTTTTAGCTGCTACTCCATTTAATAACAAAATGCAGTCACTGGCCACTTCATTAGGCACACCTTGCTTGTGTCAGGTTGGTCCTCTTTTTGCCTTCAGAACTGCTTTAAATCTTCATAGCATAAATTCAGCAAGGTGCTGGAAACATTCCTCAGAGATTTTGATCCATATTGGGATGATAGCATCACACAGTTGCTGCAGATTGGGCAGCTGCACGTCCTCGATGAGAATGTCCTTATCCACCACATCCCAAAGCTGCTCTATTGGAC
The DNA here is from genome assembly GCA_024447675.2 of Pterophyllum scalare. Classification (NCBI taxonomy): domain Eukaryota; kingdom Metazoa; phylum Chordata; class Actinopteri; order Cichliformes; family Cichlidae; genus Pterophyllum; species Pterophyllum scalare. Next base: position 126,247 of record JAMQGT020014572.1, read on the forward strand.
TGAGCTTTGGTGAGGCCATTTGAGTACAGTGAACTCATTATCATGTTCAAGATACCAGATGATTTGCGCTTTGACATGGTGTGTTATCCTGCAACAATACTCAGGTAGGCTGTTGCAAACAATGCTCAGCTGGCACACAGTGGCCCCAAAGTCTGTGATTTTTCCAGACTTCTATTGTTCAATTTTGGTGAGTCCATGCAAATTGTAGCCTCAGTTTCCCATTCTTAGCTAACAGGAGTGTCTTACGCTGTTGTAGCCCATGCATTCAGAGCTGCTCTTCTGCATACCTTGGTTGCAACGAGTGGTTACTTGACTTACTGTTGCCTTCCTATCAGCCTGACCTCTGGTATCACCCAAAGAACTGCTGTTCACTGTATATTTTCTGTTTTTTGGACCATTCTCTGTAAGCCCTAACGATAGCTGTGTGAGAAAAATCCCAATAGATCAACAATTTCTGAAACATTCAGACCAGCCAGTCTGGCACCGACAATGTTCACTGAATTCACCTTTCTTCCCCATTTTGATGCTCAGCAGGTTGTCTTGACCATGTCTACGTGCCTGAACGCAGTGAGCAGCTGCCAAGTGGTTGGCTGATTGGATATTTGCATTAACAAGCAGCTTAACAGGTGTTCCTAATAAAGTGGCTAGTGAGTATATTTCAAAAGATCAGCCAGATTAAGCTTAACCAGTGTTACCGCTTTATGTATTATATTAACAACAATTTTGTTTCTGGCCACAGGTAAAATTGTACCTGCTAGCTTGACACACTAAAAATAATTTACAGCATTTTATCTCAATATTTTTATCCATCTACTAGCTATTTTATCCTTACTGTTGGCTAATAATTTCATTTCAACTGTTAGCCATACTTTTCAGGAAGTCTGGTGGCTACACTTCCTGAGGGAAATGTGCAGCTCTGCCTTTGCATGCCATTTGTTGCTGAGTGGGCAAATAAAGTGGGTTGTCAGAAAATCTTCATTAAATCAGCTGCCCGCTGATTAGAGCTAGGACTGACCCAAAACAGCAAGCTGCGAGCTGTGAAAAAAACAGAAAAATGAGCTGAAAGATACTAAAAGTCTCCAGATCTGGGGGGCTGAGTGATATTTATCTGTATTTTTATGAGTTCTGATTATGAGTTGCTGATACATTTTATGTGTCTAGCAGCTGCGAATGAGCAGAGGCCACCACAGTTTAAAAACGGGGAGAGCACCATTTCACAAAGTAGAACTCTCCCTAAAGAGAATACAAACAGAAAGATGTCATGAATCAGCAAGAATCAGACCCTTTCATTGGCTATTGATCTCTGAGAGTTCAACACTAAACCTGAAAACTGAACAGATGGCCATCTTCCCATGTGTGTTCCCATTTGAGCGTGTGAGTCTCTCATCTCAATTTGGAGAGGTCTCTTTCTCTAGTGAAGAAGCAGTTTTCAAGCATGTTTTCTCTGCTCATTACCCAGCAGTGCCTCCATCTGTCTGTCCGCCAGCCTGAGCTAATGGCGCTGTCGGCTGACAGACGAACAGCCTGCTGCCAGCTGTGCTCGGTCCAGCCCGATAACACTGCACAATGCATTTCAAGCTCTGAAATGGGCGACTGGACTGCTAGATTATATTGTAGAGCAGAGGTGTGTGTACATGGATCTGTGCATGTGTGTCTTCCCTTGTATGGTTGTTTGTTCATTTTTGTGTTTGTCTTGAGTGTCTGTGGTCTTTTTCCATTGTTGACAATGGAGATAAACATGTTAAACTATAAAAGTAAACAGGATAGATGGCGGCACATTGAAAATATCAGCAAAGAGCATCAATACTAAGAGCACCTCTCCCACAAATAGCACCATGGAAGGAAAAGACAGAGAGGACGAGAATAGTTGAAATCTGCCCATAAAATATTCATGGCTGCTCCGCAGGGGGTGATAAAGACATTCACAGGGGTTTAACCTTTGTCTTTCTCTGGCATGAATTTTGCACCATCAGCACCGCATCTCCACTGTGGGGAATAAACAGAGCAGCACAGACCAAATCCAAACATCAAGGTCAGGACTTCTGCATATCAGTGTTGGCCAGTGGTCGTGTCAGATTAGGTTTGATTTGTTACAGCAGTAAGAGAAAAGAAAGTGTTCCCCTAAAGTCCTGGGAAATTTAGCAGTGACAATGGAGGCGGGGATGCAGAACAGGCTGGCAGGGTATCAGTTCTCAGAGGAACCAGAGAGTTCAGGGACTGGTCAACGGTTCTCAAAGGTCTTCAGGCTGCGCTCAGTAAGTCTGAGCTGCAGAATAACTAACGATGTGAAAGCTTAGGAGAAATCTTGAAAAAGTTCACTACCCACTAAGAGTCGCTGACTTGTGAAACTGTTGAAAAGACTGTTCAAGGCTGCAATCAGTTTACTTTCTCTTGCTCCTACCCATATAATTACCAGTTTATCGCTTCTCTAAAAAGCTTTTTGTAATTCATAAAAGGAAATCAAACTGTATCTGCATGTGAAAAATCAATCTGCACCACTGATGTCTGTTTTTTTTAACTAAACTGGAAGCTCATGTGGCTTCCGAAGAACAAATTGGCCTGAAACAGCTGACAATTGTTGTGCTTTTTGGCTTTGAGAAACATGTGTTAGTTATAAATCAAGGATTTTCTGTCTGTCCATTTGGCATTTAATATTTTTAAGAAAAAAGCAAAAAAAAACAAACAAAAAAAAGCACAAGGAAAAAAAAATGATTTCCTGCAATATACAAGATATTCATATTCAGCCAGAGAAAGATGAAATCAGTTTACATGCACTTTATGTTACAAGAACAGTACTGCTCAGTGCTCTAGTATACTCATGCACATGCATAGAAAACAATTTTAGTGTAAAATGTAAATAAAATACTGCAGAGTAAATATATGTAATGGTTTCTCACAGGAAAACTGTCGGGTTTTCTTTCTGGCTGGTGGTACTGCTCTGTCCCGTTCTCTATGACTGTAAAAACTGAGAAAACAAACACAAAATTAACTTTGCCCAATTAAACAGTCTGAATAAAGTCTTGCTCACTTACTTTAAAGGCAGCAGTGTTTCTTAGAATCTGCATTATACATGTAAATAGCGCACTGATATATTTTTAAAGCTGTGTGAGAAGGCGAAAGTCTGATCTAATGGTGTCACGTGTGGAAGAAAGTCAAGAGTCTAAATCAAGAGCATAAATATGTCTGCAGCTGGACACATTAGCCTGAGAGTAGCACTTCAAATCTAAGTGTCATCAGCATGATAAGGCTGTAGTACTGGATTTTATACACATCCATATATAGTTGTCAGTTAACATAATTAGCTTTTTTTCCCCTCATTAACCACCTTGGCATGTTCCACTGTTTGCCATAGTATTTAGTTCTAACTTCTTAGACTTAATACTCTGGAGTATAAAGGGTCACTGCATTGCCCTTTACTACAGATGCTATTGTGCAGCTGGAAAACCCCAGCCACTGCCAGAGCTAAACACAAAAAAGAAAACAGAAAAGTTTACAGAACAGTCTTTATATCTTACTTTAAAGAATGAACCTTCTTTGACGGTTCATGGACGGAGAATTTGATGTTGCAGCCTTCTTTAAATCTTTCTTTTGTGGGAAGAGCAACAGCAGGGAATTTTTTTCCTGTCACTACGTGGCATTAATCCAGATGCACGCTGTGTACTGCAGTGGATACTCACCATCATCGCTGTGTTTTCTCGACAGCTCCTGCCTACTGCTGTGAGCCACAACTTCCTCTGGAACCTTATCCAAATCACTGGTCTGCAAAGATGAAATCAAACAGGCAAAAAATCAATTAGATGAGAGAGAAATGCAGAAACAGACAGGGAAAGAAGTATTACTAGTTAGATAGATAGACTACTTCAAGACTTGAGCATAGGACTAGTTAAAATTCATTCTTTTTCACAGACTAACCAGCGATCTGGGAATCTGGAGCGCAGTAAACATGCTGTTTCATAGTCTACATTTGGAAACTATTATCAGAACCCCTGTTGAGATCACATTGTCTCTGTAAGCCTCTACTGACACACACACACACACCCATTCACCAACAGCTGCAGAGGACAGGACAGAATTGCCCAAACCCAACAGCTTTTAGATGTCATCATACAGAGACGCGTATCCAGACGGCTCATTCTGTACAGTGTGGCTTACATTAGCAGTGCTGCAATATGAAGAACAGATTTCCCTGTGCATTAAGCATGCAAACGGAAGAAGGCTGGAAGGGACAGTGGCTCAACAATCACTTTCATTCATCTTCAGAGCTGTAACGTGAGTTTTCCCATCATGCCCATTTGCCTGCACCAGAATGCCTATTTAGATCATGAGCTACACAATGTACATTACCTGACAGAAAGTCTTTATATGACTTAATAAAGCAGATGCTTTATGATATGGACAAAGAGAAATTGGTAAATACATGAATGATCTTGTATTTAAACAAAGGTAGAGACAGGTATTTTGTTCTTACAGAGTTTCTGTGTGGAGATTCAGAACCGCTGGCCCTCTTTGCCCTTTGTGCCAGTGATGTACCAAACCTCAGGGCTTCATACACAGGGTCCACCTTATTACCGCAGGCTTTAGAAAAGCGCATCACAAGACACAAACAAATATTGTAAGCTGTAAAACTGTAAAAACATGTAGGTACATTGTACACAACAGCTTAAGTAGAAACACGGTTTGGAAGATTAAAGTTAAGGTTTCACTTCAGACCACCCCATTCCGAAAAGAACTGAAAGTACTATACAGATAGAAGCTGCTCACCAATAGGCATGACTTCTTTGATGCAGCCATACTGTTCCTGGATCAGTAATGGAGAGCTGTAGTACCGCCGAAAGCCTTTTGGCTGAAGAGAGAAAGACAAAGGGAGGAGACAGACATTAGAGGCAAATCGATATGCAGCACCGCAGGCAGCAAAGTGCTCTGACCATTAAATACTGCACATAACTCTGTTCATTTGGAAGTTTCTGAATGTGGCTCACTTCATAGGGATAAAGTTCTGCTACACTGGATGCTGGACGTGACAGAAGTACCAAAGATAATCTGTGATAGGTAGAAAATAACGCAGAAAATGTGTACAACATGGTAGTCAAACATTGTGAATTGATATAGAGCCAAACATTAATATGAAAAAAACTTTAAAAACAAATGAGTATACTTTAAATATATGTAAAAGCTGCAATAATAATATTTTGCATTTATTCTGTCAATGAATAATCTAAAAATAAAATGGAACGATGCAATAACTTGCATTTTAACAGTGCAAATTTTACTGAGAATGCATAAAAACAGGTATGTAACAAGCAAATATGAATATTTTAACACAATGTTAGTGTAAAGTGTATCATAACGGTAATACACACACTGAATAACACTGTGCTCTTCTGTCCTAATTCAATTTGTGGACAAATAACCTCTGTTGAATAATGTTACACCATCTAACGGCTTGTTTTCATGTGTTCATGGGACTGTGAGGAGGATATAATTTTCTAAAATCAGTAATCTGTTGCATTTTGTAACCTGTGTGCAAAGTAGAGAGAGAGAGAGAGAGAGGCAAACATGCAAAGAAATTCCAGTAATTAAGATTTATCCACAGATAATGCTGCATAATGCTGACAATATCCGTCACACCATAATGACATAATAACCATAGCAGCCCCAAAAATGTGTAGACAAAAAAATGGTAAATAGTCTGCTTTACTCTACAAAACAAATGGTGAAACAAGCATATAGAGGATAGTTAGAGAGCGAGAGACAGATGAAGGGTGGAGCGGAGCACAGATGCTGAAGGGGCTGTTTCCGTTTACAAAATGACATCTGACTCAGTCCACACTCAGTACTGCATTAAGCTGAGACTGAGAAGCAACATTAGTTCTATTCAGTTTGATTTTTTTTCAGTGCTAATGATTTATAATTTTAAACTGTGCACAACCATGATAGACGAGCAGCTGATTTATTACACAGAGTTAAACATTTGAATGTGCAGCAGTGGAAAATATGGTAAAATATAATACTTTGGTTCATGGAGCTCACTGCTATGCATCCGGGAAGAAAAACTTCAAATGTTTTTATTGTAATTTATCTTCCTGTCTTCGATCTCCCAAGCCTTCAAACATTTATCATTTATATATATATTTCCTGCCTGTGTTCCATCCAATCAATACCACCCCATCAGGTCTGAATCCTTGGTAAGCATACAGAAGACTGAAATGATCCACAGTCCCTGGAGACAGTGTCATCTACAGCACACCCTGTAATGCTTAATGTATATATTTGCAGTTTTGTTTTTGCTTTTTTATTTCCTCTTAAATATCCACACATACTTTAGCCATTAGTTGATACTAAACTGTTTTGGAAAGTTTCAATCTTGCCTGATTAAATCAACTTAAAGTCTCAAATGCATGTGCGGCTCAGTACTTAGAGTACTGTACGGGCTTTATTCAGTTTGTTTACATTTCAACTACTCAAGTCGCGGGTGGTGAAATCTGCATCGCTAATCAGTCCTGATTAATTCTTCGCTTGACACTTCTCGTGATGAGACGGCTAAAATAAGCAACCCCTGAGCGCTTCGGGCCCATCTCAAGAAACGAGGCATCAGACTTACATGGCCAAACTCATTAAGGAAAAGGTTAAAAGAGCACGCTTGTTGGAGTCCATCTGGCTCACGTGGCAACAAACAAAAGACACCACTCACTGCCAAATGCCAGAAGTCACAGAAGACTTTCTTAGGCAGCTTTTACAAACCATACAGTATATAAAAATTCAATATTATAGTTTCATTGCAGTTTTATACCACAATGAAAGGGTGGTGCCCTTTTAATAATTTTTTTGAGGCTTCCATATTCACCTGCACATAAGAGAATATTTATTTAGAGAACTGGGAAAACTCAACAACTGGGAAACTTGCTGTTTTATGGGGAAAATAGTTCAAAGCAAATGGGATCCTATGGAGATGTAGCCCAAAGGTGTGATATTCATAGAGTAAATGTTTTTTTTTATTTCTTTTAATTTATTTCTTTTTTGTGTTTCATTTTTCATTTGATAATGTCTTCAATAGAAGGGATCAGTAGAATCATTATAGTTACATCTTAACAGGTTTTCAAGTAATGAGCACATCACAGAATGAAAAAAACCACTTCACCACATTTAGCATTTTTAGCAGAGTTTTTCTAGCAGCAGTCGCCTTCTACCACAGCAACAAACTAGTCCTTAAACTAATTTAACTATACTCCTCTCATTTACACTCCTCCGTTAACCTTCTAGGTGAGTTACTGCTAATTTTAGTACAATGGGAAAACACAAAGTAACCATGGCCTCACCAAAGTAGCCATGCCTCACTTTAGAAACGCTGTGATGTAAAGTAAACTGGTGCCACCCGCTACTGTATGAAGGAGTTTTAATCAGATTTCTGGTACTGGATTATACAAGAAATAACCAATTGTTTATTAACATTATATTACTATTTCTTTCTCAATTATGTACCATTTATGTACACACATTTTTTAAAGCACACAAATTCATAGCAGTGAAAAGCTGTTTTCCCTCATCCAAATTTTGATCCAAAATGACCGAGAAATTTGCTTTGAGGTCATTTTACAGAAGAGGCTGGAAAGACGTGGAATCGTGGCAGTGGCACAGTGGGTAGGCGCTCTCCTTGCAGCCGGAGGGTTGCCGGTTTGAGCCCCTGCACTGGTATTGTGTCCTTGGGCAAGACACTTAAACCACATTGCCTATCTAAAATGGCAGCGCTGGTCTCTGGCTACATGACTGCAGATGCTCGTCTCTGGATGAGTGATCTGGAACGCTCATTTCGTTGTGTGTTGTAGTGCACAATGACAACGAGTTGAATCTAATATCTAACTTCCTATAAACATGTATGCAGTACTACACAAAAGTCACCCCATTGCTTTATATTTTGTTAGGAAACAAAGTAAGCTTTCTTGTAATTTCTTGAAGTGGTCTTCAGGAATATTGTTTTTGGCTTTTTGAAGGACATTCAAAACTCTTCTGCTCAAGACCACTTTAAAAAATTACAAGAACGTCTGGCTCCTCGGAAGCAAAATGAGGAGTGGCTCGAGTCTTTTGCACTGTGTGTCATGATTGGGTCTCAGAGATCTTTGTTTCTGAGTTCAGGATTTCTGAGCCTGGGTTGTATCATACTAATCTTTTAATTTTTTAAGTTTTGGATATATTCTTGAAGTTACCTGGATAAGACAGTGCACTGTATGTTCTCTGTCTGCTCCTCATGTTTTCTGTTGTCCCTATGTACAGTTGGCTACCTGTTTCTGGACTTTGCAGTCAGTCAATAAACAGGTTACTCTTGTTTCGCATCATCTACCTTTGTGTCCTGCATTTGGGCCGTTGTCTACACACTTCACTCTCGACAGCATATGGGAAATCGCTTCACTGACCTAGCCCTTTTTCAGAAGCTAAATAAAATTTGGCAAAGTACCAGTATCTCAGAGTTGTCCTGGGTGTCCTGACCGTAGCACTGAGACTCTGGCCCATCCTTTGCACTGAGTACAAAGGAAACGCAAAGTGATAAAACATCTGGATGCAGCCATGGAAGTCTCCGAGGTGCTGCAGTATTGCGCAGAATCCCTTGTTATTGTTGATGTTTCTGATAAGCATATCAAAACCTGACAAGTGAATCGTTGTGTTTATTATGAGTAATGAGCTAAATTAGTTAAGCTACTTTTCTGATCATGTAGTTGATGCAGATCTTCAACTACACAATGTAATATGTGCACTGTTGTCAGGGGTTTAGCTGTGTTTTCAGGGATGACTCACAATGAACTGACACATATTGATTAATAATCATGTTTGATCCAAACTGGCAAGTCTCCCAGAAACGTTATTTGTGCCGGAGCTGTCAGGACTGAATGTTAACACAAACAGAGTGCGTAAGAAAAAAGTCATCAAGTCCTCCTTTCAAGTGACCATTGCACTAACTGGAAACTTCACTATGGTATTTATATGGGGGGGGGGGTGTAATTATTCCTGTGGAATAAAAAAGGCTGTTAACTGATTGTTATCAGCACTGAAAATCTTGTTGTCCAGCTTAGCTGTAGTTAAAAAAAATCAATTGAAGTAAGGTTATGTAACCAAATAGCTGAACCACATGTTGAATAGTAGTGATTTTCAGCAGTACTAGTTACAGACTCAATATAATTGCAATAGTAGGTACAGAGAGTTCCTAAAAAATAGGGATACACTGGATTTCATGTTAGTAAAGATTCAGAGGATGAGCTAACTTGCTTTCTTTCTGAGTGGCACTCGAGCCAAGAGAAACAAGCATGGCTGCAGAAGCGTCCAAGTTTAGAGTTAGTTGAATTTAGAGCTGTACTCCACTGGGGAAACTTCCCTTTTTATGCTTGACCTCTCAACCTCATTTTCCACTCCTGAGAGCCGATCATATCTGCAAGCCTCATCCCTGAGGCATCTGGTGGAAAGACGTCACAAAGAAAAAGGAGAAAAACTGCCTGTACCGCCAAATCATTTGCATCACATGCATTGAATCACTTTATCCAACTCAACATATTCCAGATTTCCTTTAGTAATTCCAGACAAATTTGCTAAGTGGAGGTGTGGTCAAATACTGTGAGGTAGAAAATGTAGACAACCAAACATATGGTGTTTAAAATCTCTCTCTTCAGTGCAGGATGAGCACAAATAATTAAAAGGTCCCAGCTTGGCCTGGTCTGCCAGTTTTTGAACTGCTATGGAAGTAAAAACACTTCTTGGCAGCGGCTTTTACAAGTTGGGCCGAAACCTCGCCAGTAAAAAGACCCAGACCACCCTGGCGGAACCATTCCACAACCAGGGTCTCATTTTAACTTCATTCACAGATGATGCAAGCCAATAAAGATAATGATTCATATTATAGGCCACTAATTTCAGTTTTTATCACTCTATAATGCAGTTGTGACATGTTTCTCAGGGAGAAACCAACTTTTGGGGCAAAACAACACAAGAATAATAATAATCATAGGGGATTATTTGCTTTTTCAACACATGAATACATTTGAAATCAACTAGCCTGTTCTGACTGAATTATTTTTGCCTCTGTTGTGGCTCCCTGTGACAGATCGTTAGCAGAGAAACATCTCAAATGAAGTGCTGGATTTAAAACATCTTCCGGATTTTTTGCTGAAAACCCCTCCGAGGGGCGGTTGTGACTCACGAGGTAAAGCAGTTTGTCCACTAATCAGAATGTCGGTGGTTTGATCCCCAACTGTTCATGTGAGAAAGTGTTTCTGAAACTGAGTGTTCAAAAACTGTCACCATGTGTCACTGTTGTGTGTATGTGTGTGATAGTACAAGTGCTGTATGTGTACCTTAAAAAAAAAAAAGGTGCTACATGTATGTGAATGAGTAAATGTGGCTTGTAGTATAAAGCACATTCAGTGGTTGATAGAACTAGAGAAGTGCTACAGAGATGCAGTCCATAAACCTATAAAATATCAGATCAGGTCACTCCGGCTTTCCAGAGACAAAAAAGCAATCTGGTTAACCAAAAAGTTCAAGGAAGTTTGAAGAAACAGCAAGGGAAATGCAGACAATACACACTTGGGCAATCAGGGAAATAAGACACACCAGGGAGCACAGCTGAACAGATTCTGATTAACAGGACTAAGGAAGCAAAACTGAATACAAACAGACAAGACTAAAGCTAACAAAGTAAAACAGGAAGTGAAAACAAGAGACTCTGACCAAGACACATGAACCTGATACAAGGACATGAGACAGAATAAATGCAGGGAACCAAAGATTGAAACCTGAGAATCCAAAAACAGAAAACACCAGGTCCTAGATCCAAAACCATGACAGGAAGTCACACATTTGAATGTGGAGCCGGATGTCATAGAGTGGTGAAAAAAACCCAAACATTTTTAGGTTCTCCTTGAAGGAAGTTCTATTACGGTTTCAAACAAAAAGTCTTCCAATCCTGCTCTCTGCTCTGAGTAAGCATTGCTTATGCCTGATATCTTAATAGGCCCATGAAGGTAAACGACTGCAGAGATCTTTAGGGGCATAAAATTATTTCATAATGCTGCACTCGTTCCTGTTTTTGATACTGAATAAGTTTCATTATTTCTGTTGATGTCACAGCTTTAATCAATCTAGATTACTGAGATAATTCATCTCCACCCTGTAATTCCACAGTTTCCTTTGTATTTAAAAAAAAAAAAAAAAGACCCATTGGAGCTGCTACTGTGAAATGTCAAACACATCATAAAACCTCCCCATCTGACTTCATCAGTAGTAAAAAGCTACCTCTCTGTGATCGCATTGGTCTGGATTTTAATGGTTTATGCTGACGGCAGCGTGGCAGAACGTGACAGAGGAGGGGAAGAGGTCAGTGTTTTTGTAAACGATGAGCTGCATTATCTAACACAGAGAGAGTGATGATATAACGATGATGAGGAGGATGACGAGGATGGATGGTGGTCACAGATGTACTTGCACACTCACACATAGAGTGTGATTTCTGAATAAGCACATTCTGCTGGGAAGTGGTCAGACAGCCAATTCTGTTCTGTCTCATTTTGGTTGCTATCATAGTACTGACATCAATAATTCTATTCCTGAGGCACAGAGCCTCCCAAATTGAAGAATCTTGATGGTTTCTATTATTTTTATTTCATGCATCTTACCAGTTTTCCCATGCAGCGCTGCTGCCCAACACCATTCTCACATTTGTGGTGGAGACTCATCTTGCAGGCTTTGCAGCGGAGGCCGTGCTTTGCCGTGTTTCCCGCCAGGAACACCACGTGCTTGGCTGTTGTGCCTGATACATACAGACAAAGAGGCAATGGGCTCAGGAGCTGGAATCAAGTGGTGTTCTTATAACTAAACAGCAAATTATGCACAAAAAGGCCAAGGAGATTAAAACATGGTTCAGAACGGTGGCCTCATTCATTTATTCATTGTTTTTACACTCTTATTCCTAGTTTCTGGAGCCCTTCCCAGCATGCACTGAGAAAAACCTGTGAAATGACATGTGGTACATTTTAACAGGGACAAAATTTACAAAATGCAACTCACAGTGTGCATTTCTGGCTCAGTTCTCAGTCTGACTGTAACTGAGCCAGTCCCATCTCCACTGTGTTAATGTCACTCTTCAAACTGTTACCTGCGTGCGGTTCGCTGTCACTTCTTAATACCTGACTCACAGGTGATGAAATAAATGAAGATTAATTAGAGTGCCAAAAATTATGCAACAATGCAGGTGCAATCGTTTAGCAAGAGTACATGTGTATTTGTGCATACAAATGTGTAGAGGCATATTATAGAGGCAAATTAATAAAGAAAAAATAAAAGGAAATGGAGGGAGACATGGAGAAAAAAATGAAAACAACAGGGTGGTGTCAGGAGATTGTAAAGGTGCAACAGAATGCAGCTCACAAAGAAAGATAAATGTTCAGTAATAGGAAATATTGGTATTTTGAGGGTGGAAGATAAGGAAAACCACTGCTTAACTTTCACATTAATTGGAGATTCTTAATCTAAAGTTCAGGAGCGTGACCACACCACAACACATAAATGCCTCACAAGTTCTTGTTTCCATGCTCCACCCCCCCTGCTCTTTTTTCTCTGTTTGTCATCTTCTCTCAATGGTTTCAGGGGATCACCCCAGGAATTTGCTGCAGCCAGTCCTCAGTGAAGCCTTTCCCAAATGCAGCCTGGATCTGGCTTAGCTTGCTGTTTCATTATCAATTTTTTTTTATTCACATGGGGTTGTGGTCCTTCTTAGAAGGAAGAAGGTATTGCTCAATTGCACCTAATGGTGAGACATTCAGGTTTCTCAACTTCCTGACCTAAAAGACTTAAAAGACTGTAATATTACCATATTATTGCTCAATGCAAAAATAAAAAAGTCACCTATATGAAATTTCATTTCATAATCCCAGTATTTATCGCTAGGCCCTTCTGCAGCAGTCAGATACAAGTGAGAGACCAGTAAATTCGCCAAAGTCTTGACATACTGTATTTTACAATAAAAATAATAAATCAGTCAAAACAAAAGCTGGTGGATGATAAATTTACTGCTTAAGCTGATGGACAGCTATTATGACTGTGTGCATCAAGTGACATGAGGCCAGATAAATGACTAATATATATATTTATGATATAGGTAGGGTCTGATATGGCAAGCTAAGACAAATGATCAATATACTGTTGTGAGAGATACAGTATAAAAAATAAACATCAATTAGAACCAGTCACTGTACATCATATGAGAGCTCTTCCACATTAACAAAAGAGTACAATGTTTCCAAGTCCCAGTGCTGCTATTAGCTGGAATCTGGCAGCTATGGACCTCTGGCTCTTTATTGATTAATCAATAAGCACGTGCTCTGCTTAGGCTCATGCTCTTCATATGTGCGTGTGAAAATGTGGACATGCAAAAGGAAACATCGATCTACTTCTGTGAGCATCAAAGGGAGCAGAGAGAACATAAGATGATCTGTCTGGTCCAAGTTTCATCACAGAAATAATGTCAGTATGTGTTGTTTCTGTTTATTGTGGGGCGCCACTGTGGCAGGCAAACAATGTTGTGATTTCAGTCCAGATCATCCTCAGAAATCCAACGTGTTCAGTTTCATGAGCAGGTTGAGGAGGGTCACCGAGCAGAGGTAATCCTGTACTGTAAATATGAAACCAAGCAGAAAACCCGAACCCCACACAAGGTAGCAAACACAAAATACTGTGTACTTAAGGAACAAAGCCCTTCATGTGCGGTTTACTTAGCCAACAAGGGGGGAAAAATGTCTGCCTGCTTTTCATGTGCTGTAATGTAAACTGGCGTCACAGCTATTTGGATCTGGACAGCAGTGACAGAAACTCAGTAATGGGTGGAAAACAGTATCTGTATTTCCCATTTAAAGCTGTTGTGTTGCTTGGCTGATCTGAGCTCTGCTGGTGGAGTTAGTGATGCTGAGATGGAAACTGAAAGAAACATGATCCCAGCCCTGAACCTTTGCCAGTCAGCCACAGAACAACAATGACAGATGCAGAGGCAATAAGAACCAACCTGTGCCAATTTCTAGGTTGCTCTGAATCAGGTCAGCTGATTATGTTGCTTAACAAGCATCTAGAGTCTCATTTCCCTTCAGGTCAACAAACAATCTCCCTACGGTATCTTTAAGACATCCTGATTCAAGCACTTGTCCGTCTCTGCGGATGCACTGGGACAGGGAGCAAATTAAGCGCTTGTCAAGCTGTTGTTGATCGGTTTGTTTGAGCTGACTCATTCCAACATGGGGGAATAATGAGACGCCTCCATGTTAACTAATAAGGGAACAAACCACTGTGTTTCAGCAGGCACATATAGGAAGGTGACACTGTCATCCTCCTGTGGTAATGGATGGATAATGATGTTACTCTGCGTGTGTGTGTGTGTGTGTGTAGGTGCTTTTGTCGCTCAGGGCCTGAAGGCATTACAGCTGCGGGGAATCTGAGTGACAGTGCTGATCTCTCTGGTATTTGCTTTTTTCGTGGCTTACTCTGCCATTAACGCTTATTATTCATTTATACTACAGCAAAAGACGACTCCTGCCAGCTTTTCAGTACTGTCTTCATCTCACCTCCTAACCTCTCTACTTCCATTTCCTCCTTTCTCCTCCCTACAGCCCTTCTCTCGAGCTCTACAACAGCCATACATTGATCCATTAAGCCAATGCTCTTACTTCACGCCTCCTGATTCCCTGTGCAAATAACCTTCATTGAGACAATACCCCCTCCACCTCCTCTTCTTCTTAAACTCTGACCACAAGTAGCTTTCTTTATATTTGCTTGCAGGCTTTAGTTAATTTATCCCACAGCTATGGCTGAAGAATCTGTCTGCCATCTGTAATCAGTACCCTACTGAAATATTCTGAAATAGTTTCAGTGTATCTGTTAACATGAGGATTTGTTTATTTATTTATGGACATATCTAAACAAGGCTACACTAGCATTGTCTACAGAGGGACAGCAGTGCTTTGAGCAAAATGCTGAAGTGAGCAGGATTCATCCTTGGGGGAACTTAAAAATCGCTACAAAATGTCACATTTTGATGATTACATCTCAATAGCCACAACAACGGCTGAGATATAAGAGTCTGAACCAAGTGGCAAACTCTGGGTCTGAAAAATTAAACCAGCTCATAAGTGCAAAAACATTTTACAAAAGATGCAAAAGAAAAAAAAACTGAGACTAACTTTAGAGCAGAAATAAACATGTTTACAGCGTGATGCAGCTCTGGTGTATGTGGGAAATTTTTATCCAACAAGTTTCAGTAAGTTTTTACACAACTAACCTGATTTTAATGTATCAAGTCATGAAGTGCTGCATAAATAAAAGCATAGCTGCTGTAAGTTTTCCACTAGCATTCCAGAATAAAAGCATAAAAATAGCATCCCAATTAATTACACAGAACAGCAGACAGACCCTAAAAACCAAGCTAGCTAGTCAGTGTTAGTGATTCCTCAGTTCTACCCTCTCACCAAATATGGTCAAGTACAGTTTATGAAAAACAAGTTGCCATCACGCTATCTTTTATATACAATCTGTGGTTTGGAACAAAAAATGACCTTCCCACCAACTGACAGATGCTAAAATTAACGCTTTGAGCTGAGGCTCAAACTTAAATACATCAGGTTTTGTCTATATTTAATTGTCTTTAAACTTTTCATGATCTGACTTTGTCCAGATGACATTTTCCCCACTGGCCCCCCACGCAGTCTGACATTTTATAACGCTTTTTTTTTTTTTTTTAATGTTGTACTGGTGTGAAAGGTATTTTCAAAACACAGCAGACAACTTCAGCTGTTGGATTTGATGCTAAAATGGAGATGTTCAAGAATGTCACAACACGCACCCCTTGCATCCTGTGTGACAGAAAGAGATATATGGTGTCACTGAAACTTGTAGTAAATACCCAAAAACACCACTGACGCCAGCGTGAACAAACCTCTCGCACGGTAAGAGTAGTGCATGACTAATGTATGTGTGTGTGTGTATATGTGTGTGAAGTGTCATTTAAGACCACGGCAGCACGTGTCTACTGAGAAAACCTTAACCACCTTGGCCCAAGATTAATTTATTTCCAAGCTCAACCAAATCTGTCATGTGCATTTAAGGAGTTTCATTGCACAGATTAGTGCATGTTAATTCAGTGAGATTAACATGTTTTGTTAATCCCAGGAATGTGGATGGATCACTTTTAAAGCTTTTAAGGGATTGTGAAAGTAAAATAACTATATGGCTGTCAGACATAGTTTATGACATATTGTGCATATATCCTGTATAAGCTTTCATGACAGAAAATCAGGAGCTTACAAAGATAAGTAACACTTTTTAAGCTTTTTCTTTTCTGATTCTGCCCTGTATGACATCTGTCATAAAAAAGACCTGCAATCAATATCTCTGCATAATAATCTATTAAATTATCAGTGAAACTGATGTACTTTGAGCCTCAAACAAGGACGCTTTATTTTATGCACCTTTGAGACTATGTAATAAATAACAGGAAGCATGAGAGTGCAACAGAATGAGAAGAAGAGCAATCCTGGAATGAATGCAGGAACATGTGGTTGAAAACCAAATACATTTCTTGGTTAAGAGTTTTTTTCTTTTGAAATAGTTTCAAGTTGACATAATTTTGCTGGATAGCCAGCTAAATGATGCTTGCTGAAACAGACTATATATAAAAACAATCACAGCATCATAATGAAACAGTTATTTGTTATTTTTGGGAATACTTCTGAGATCACGTGTGCATCTGATCCAAATTTTAGGATATGGAAGAAAATGTTCTAATATCTTACATACAGGTAATTATAAAAAAAAAAATTAACACCGAATATCTTTATTGTTCAATCAGTATTTAACCTATTTATTTTACTATTCTTTCATCTAATAAACCTACGGAAAGAGCCAGTGAGCACTACATTATAATTAATCCTTTTTGATTCTAAATGACACATTAAAATTGATGCACTTAGGTCATAAAAGTCTTATTAGTGTCTAATCTTGTTAGTGTATATGATATTTTTTTAATGTATCATAGGCAGTTTGTACAATTATTTTGTTACAAAGCTAACACCTGCTTGCAGCATTATTTGCATACCTTTAAGGAAGGAAGACTGGAACATTTTGTGAACTTCATTTGCAAAACATGTTCAAATGTAGGCATTTTCACAGAAACTTGCTGCATTGTTATTAAACTCCATTAACCCAGAGCCATTCCTAGTGAGTGGCCATTAGGATTTTATAATTACAATATGCTCCTGTAAATAAGATCAATGTGAATCCACCCTTTTCCTCCACTACTACCACTCCTTCTGTCTCATGTGTTGTGCTCTTTTACTCTGGGGCACTTAGTCGGCTTTTGACAGCACCATCAAATCAAATTGTCCAAACACACACACACACACACACACTACACACACACACACACACACACACACACACACACACGCACACAGATAGTGTTCTCATTAAGGTAGGACAAATGAAGATGAAGGCGACATCTTTTTTCATGGGTGAACCAGAGGGCAGAGCACCTATCACAAGGCAGCTCAGCTTCACATTTTCACCACCAACAGACCACCTGAGGCCCATTCAAAGCCATTGGATGCGCCTCACTGACCACACCAGATAAAACAGACCAGTGTGTGTAACAGTATTCATAACTATGTACCAGTATGTGTGCTAAATTTGCAAAGTTTTCTTTCTGTGGCCTTGTGTTAAAAAAAGTTTCGCTCTTGTTCGCATTGCTTACATTACACAACTGTAATTCTATCTTCGTGTGATACTAAATTCTGTTACGCAAAGAAAAGCCTCTAAATCACCTTTACTCTTGTTCTAATTCTGCATTTCCTATTGTCAGAGCAAAAACCTGGGTAAAATCATAAAATGAAACTGTGGAATTCATCTATAAATTCATTTAACCAGGATAAGAACAACATGTACAGGTTTTAGAAATTAAAATGAAACGTGCAGTATTGACTTAAACTTTATTTTAAAATAATGCCAAAGTGGATGTCCTTCCTGGACTTCCTACTATGACGGTCCCTGTTTACAAGTTATTCATTCTATAAATCAACAAAGCTAAAGAAAAAAAATAGTCTCAACACAACATCTTATCCTACTGAGCAAACTGTGCAATGTGGTATAAAAATGTGTCACCATTTAGCCTTCATAACCTCCATGCCCCATGACTGTGGAGTAGTTTTTGCTCCTGAACTGCAGCCATTATTTGTCTATGACATTTATTTCTTCTTATTGCGCAAACAGGAGCAAGATTGCAAGATGATAAACTAGTGGCATAACTACACTCCTACCTACGCATATTCACATGCACATTTTTTTAACCTGTCTACCCTCCCAATAGTCTGATATCTTTTATCTGCTACGAAACTTGATGTCAGGGGCTTGTTGAGCAGATGGCGTGGGTAACCCTTGTCATTATGAAACTACGGAGGACCTGAGATATAAAGCCTTAGTGATGATGGTTAACAAGTAGGCAATCAGCAATAGAAACCAGAACATCTGGCAAGGGGAGAACAGGTAGAGGTGCTGGCACAGATGTTGCCGGCTATCTGACACCCCAGCAGACAGATGGAGGGACTGGGCTCAGTGTATGAATCAGAAGGATGGAGATACTTTGGTCACACGTCAGCAGATTAAGCCGGATGCTCAGTGTCGGGTGTGTAATTGTCTCTTTTTTTGTTTAGATAATCATGGTGTGTGTTTTTGAGTTTTGCCAACTATTCTCACTGAATAATGGACCATAATTCCACATCTTGTGGTGTTCAACCATCTACACACATTAATGCATGTTTCTCTGGTGGCACAACACCTCGTGGAGAACTCATTATCTCAGCTTTGTTTGATGTTCTGATGAAGGAGAGCAGTGTTTTTACCCGTACCTACAATCATGTGGTTGCAGACGTCGCAGAACGTGGGCTTCTTAAATATGTGCTCCATGAAGCAGTGTCCTGCCGAGTCTACCTGCATCGGATTGCGTGGCTGGGAGCGTGACGTGGGAGGAGGAGCGCAGGGAATGGCCGGAGGAACCGGAGGAATGGCGAGGTTGGTGCTGTGAGGTGGGGCCATCCCAATGTTGCAAAGATGGCCCGTGCTGCTGCTCACGTCAGAGAGGAGCTCCGTCTTGTTTTCGCTGCTAGTTCGGAAGAAGTTGTCAGCGCTCTTGCTGCGGATGCTCTTGGTCTTGAAGGACAGGGAGCGTTTGAGTCTTTGCAGCTGAAACAAGAGAAGATGAGTTCAAGAAAAGTGGAAAAAAGAAGAGAAAAAGATAGACTGAGGCTTGAGAGAAAATGAGGAGAATTTAGAGCAACTGAGTCAGATGTGAAGTAAGTAAATTTATGCAGTAACCTTCAGGCAAATCTCATTCATTGATGCCCAATGGCATAACTATTACTGTGGTCCAACTTATCACCACTCAGTAGAAAACTTTCCAGGTTCCCTACCTGGAAGGGTAATGTGATTTTCAGGTTAGGCCAATGCATCACATTAACACTATTCCTCACACACTGTGCTGTCGTTTCTGGCAGCAGCCTCTATCAATCTCATTATGCTTCTCCTTTACAGTAACACTATTCATAACGCTCCACGCTGACAAATCATTTAATTTAACCAGTGTGTACCCCTGAAACCCACTCAGCTCTGGGCTCAGACACATAATAAAGAATTGCTAAGCCACTCTAATGTGATTTCATGGTCCTGCATCCTGGCTGGTGTGTGGCTATAAATCTCTGATTGAAAAAACAGATTGTCTTTTTTGATAGGTTGGGAAAGACTCTTGCCTTAGTAAACAGCTTTGAGGATTTACCTGTCCTCTTTGGCATTTGATGCAAAGCACGCAGACACAGTTATGCATGATGCGTTGTTTGAGCTCGTCATTTCAGTTAACATGCCTGAGCAAATTGCTTAGAGTGCTTATCACTGCGGCTTTGTTATGGTGAAGATCAATCAGTCCTACAGGTCAATCTGGAAACAATCAATTTTAGACCCTTTCTCTACCACCCACACATGAGCACATACACGCCGAGATATGAACCTACAGAATAAATACATCCTCCTGCAACCTGTTACAGTTCATTCCTTGCATGGCTTACACACACTCTGAAAAAAAAAAAGAGTGATAAAACTATATGGAAAATCCTGCAAATTGTCAGAGTAATGGCATGTGATGATTAAGGGCACTGGCCTTCTTTGTTATACTGTGGTTTTATGTATATAAAATGAAAAATATTCTTAAAAAATAAAGCACAGTGAAGGTATGTGGCTGTGTGCATGCATTGAGGAGCTCATGCTGTATTTGATGGCACCAAATCTCTAGGAGTTCTGCTCTATCAGCACGGAGGGTTAATGGGGGCTGGGTGGAGCACTGCAACACAATCCGCCAAAGCCAGTTATCACATGGGATTATAACTCAAATGACTTTAAATATGATGCAGCTTAAACAAAGAGTGCCCTCTAAAAATATGGGTGAAGATGGATTTAACCTGATTTGAGACTGGCTTCACTAAGTGAAGTAAAAGTTGTAGCGTGAACAACTTTTATCTTTATTCACATGCAGTTATACTCTTCTGACGGACTGAAATCAGCAGTATATGCGCCACAGTTTGCACAGGAGTGGAGGCTCACCTTGCGCTTGTGATGTTCAGGCCTCACAGTATTCTTAAAGGAGGGATAAAAACACAAACACAGCTTTACTTAATGGTAGTCAACTTGTTAAGCCTTCTGAGGAACTTATTCTATGTATCCTGTCTGCAAGATTAATTAAACACTTACTTTTAATGCTTGTTTGCTCTATGACAAATCACCTATGATATTGGAAGTGAGTCTGGTTGCTTGGCAGAAGCTTTGAAATTACATAAAGTCAGCCAGGAGTCTGCTGGAATACCCAGTGATGCATGCCAAAGTACAAGTTCACATGCAGAAATGTTTCAGCTGCAACTAAGAAAACTGAATGACACCTTGATCACACAAAAACCTCAACTTCGCTGTTAGGAGGAGACAGAGTATGAGGTTTATTTGTCCAGTATGGGAGCTGTGGTGAGAAGAGGAAAGCTGTTACACTCATCCACCATGATCACTAGTCCAAT
Organism: Pterophyllum scalare; assembly: GCA_024447675.2. Classification (NCBI taxonomy): domain Eukaryota; kingdom Metazoa; phylum Chordata; class Actinopteri; order Cichliformes; family Cichlidae; genus Pterophyllum; species Pterophyllum scalare. The sequence continues at coordinate 147,366 of JAMQGT020014572.1, forward strand.
ATTGTACTGCTAAATGTAGTAGTCTGGGGTCAACATGTGACCCACATAAACGGTAAAACGCCTGAGGCAGCTGTGAGCTCTATCACACAGCTTCGTTTCCAAGTAGAAAGTTCAAGCCATGTGCCATTTACTTACAAAAATACACATATTATCAGGACCATAGCATGAATCAGTTAGGCCAGTCAGCAGCTTTAAATAACCGTTCCTTACCTGTTGATGTAGTAACAGTGGATTTAAAAATCTGTATCAATATGAGGATAACTTATGCAGGTTATTCTTTATTGTCTTCCCTAAAGAAAAACAACGTTACAGCATAATTCTCAGATGAGTGCATAGAGAGCGTGTGCGGTGCTCTGCTGTGAGTTTAAACTGAGCTCAGCGTTATCTGTCGTTTAACCTTGTTATCTTCGTGTTTTCTCTCCCATTTGTAAGCTGCAGCTGGTGTTATTTTTCGCGGCATCCTTAAATCTAATCAGATCAGGTTGTTTTATAAAGATTTATCAGTGTGCGAATCAGTGAAAGGAGGAGGAAATGTACGGCTCATCCCGATCGAGTCCATTTGAATCTCATATTAATAGAAGTTTTGTTTACCCTACTCCAGTTCTCATTCAGAGTTGTACTGACGTGCAGTGAAAAATCTTATGCGGAAGAAGAGAACAACAACAGGACAGTCCTACCTTGCTTTCTTGCTGGCTGGCGTTGGCCGTCGGGGATTTGGGTGTCTCATTCTGGTCCCGTTCGTCCTCGTTGCCCCCACTTTCGTCCTGAACTGTGCTGGCCGGCGGGATCATCCTCTCTGTCTGTAGTCTGTAAAAAGGTTCTGCTCAACGGAGTTCGTTTCCTCTCCGAGCGGTTTACATTGTTTCTGTTCTTCTAATGAAAATGATAAAATAACTCATTTAGATCCGCTGCTGATATTGTGAAGGGGAGGCAATGAGGACGAAAATAACTGAAAAGACAGGAGGGGAGAAAGTGGTTTCCGAATCAAAAGTTGTAAGTGATTCCAGATCGGCTTGAAAGTGTCCTGTCCGTCTGAAGGAGGCTTTCGTGTTTATCGTGGCGTCGTGCGTAACTGCCAAGACATCTCCAAGTCCACGCTGTGCGCCGTGCGCCTCGCGTTGTCAATACTTTGAGGGGCGGAGAGCTACAGGCGATCAAGGGAGGGAAGGACTAAGAAGGATGGAGAAGGAGGAGAAACACGACACGATGAAATTCATATGCAAGATGCACCCAAAGGGAAAAGACTCGCACTCAAAGGGATCGCTGCTTTTCTTAAAAGAAGTAAAGGATGTACGCTTAGTACACTTGTTTAGATGAATTCCAAGAAATTCCAAGACACTGACTGAGAAATGCATTTCTAGAAATGCTTTAGACAGCAAATGTTTCACTTCACTGGCTTCACTCAATTAAGGCTTGAACACTAGCCTAACACTAACTAAAGAATTCCCACAATCTTTTGTGAAGATGACCCTGCTTTGAATATTAAATACTGCCTGAGATATTCATTTTTCCATAACAAACTACAGATGTACATGCAGTTACTTATTTATCAGTCTTTCATTTGGGTCAGAAAAACTTCCTCTCACCTTATGAACTTAGGTCAAGGTCAAATACATACAGCTAGGAGTAAATTTGTGTGAAATTTTGGAAAAATAAAGAGCTTCAAAGGACTGGTTGAGAATTTTTATTATTGTTTGAGGGTTCAGGTTAGAATTAGCTTTATTTTCAGGTTAGACATGCAGTTGGATGGTTAGGATAATGAGCTAGGTAATGCATTATGTCACTAAATGTTCTCACAAAGATAGCAAGGGTATCTAAGCATGTGTGTACTGGAAAATAGATAGAAGCTTTGTTTTGACCAACAAAATACTAAATTATTAAGGGGATGATGCAACATCCCTTGCTGACTTTAGATGAAAGGATTGATAACACTTTCATGTTTGTCTGTCAGCTTCTAAACTACATCATGGACCAATCGGATTAGACTAAAGACCTGGAGAAACAGTTAACTTGCCTCCATCTAGAACTGCCTACCAGCACCTACAGCATTAATCTCATTAATAAAACCACCTGCAAAAACAAAGGGTAAATGAAGAAATCATATGCTTTACCACATTTAGTTATTGTGTGAACTAAAAAAAATAATACTTGTTCATGAGCTTTAGAGGTACTGCTAGACATCTTTAAGTACCCTCATCTAGCACTGAGCAATAACATCAATAAGGATACCCCATTTCTCAAAATGTCAAACCAGTGTTAGGTAAGTAAATATACAGAGAGGCCCATCTGTTGCAGTTGACTTTTCAGAGATAATAGCCCCAAATATACACTGACACAATCCTGTATATTTACACATTCATAAGCTATTACTTGAGAATCAACAGCATTATGACTCTTTAGGTTTTGCAGTGAAATATGAGGCATTTTACTCACCTCAGAAGTGATAGGTGTGATACTCACTGTAGTGATACATCATGTTGGCTCCCTCCTGGCTCCCTTGCGATGTGATGTCCTTGAAGTTATATTGCAGGACGAAAGAGGCAGGTGCCAGATTGCAGCCTCCTCACTCTGACAGGAATGCAAACACCAACACAGTCCCAAGGAGTGAGACTATATACTGGGTTTTCTAATCCAGATCAGAATGGATTCAATCCCTGAAAAGTCAGCTACTTTCCCAAAAGGTTCCTCTGAAGGGTTTGAAATAAGAGCATGAATAATTATGTTGGTAATTCCACCTTTTGTTTGTCAGACTTTTACCCCAAAACTGTGGATGTTGACATACCACAGGGAAACAGATTCTCTCCTCACTTTACAGGATCATCCAAAATGAGGTTCAGTGATTGAGCAGGCATGCATCAGAGAAAACACAGAAAAATCAAAGTGCAGAGACTGACTGGTAACAATTGACATGACACACACCTGTATATCTCCAGTAAATGACTGATTGCGATGAGTTACAGGCTGTTTAAAATGTGCTTGTGTAGTTTAGAAGGTGTGAAAATAGTTGTATTTGTTTGGCGTTTGTCTAGCTTGGTCCCCAGAAAGTCAGAAGACTTCACCTACTTTCAGAAAGAGCAATCAGTCTAAATCAAGAGTGTGACTTTGTTATAACAGTTAGACTCACCCTGGACTTGTTAATTTGTGAAAGGGTATACTTCTGTATTTTCTCAGTGTAGTAAAAGTGGTGTAAAAATGAAGCTTCAGCTCATTTGACACCACAAATGAGCCGATGTCTTGCGCTTTCACACGATCGCCCGCCACCTGGAGAGAACACAAGACAATCCCCCGGGTTACTCAACCAGACCACGAGCCAATGATACATTCAGTCCATGTGGTGTATGTGTGTGGTTATTGTGACTCATGTCAACAGAAAGAACCAAATGCCTGACCGGTTGCGCCAGGAAGCAAGCGTAGAGAGCCAAGTGTGAAAGCGAGACAGGGAAAGAACATTGTAATTTCCTCTCTCAGCTGCTGGTCCGTCAAGAGTGCAAGGAGGGCGTGAAAAAATGAGAGAGAAATACGGAGTGATGAAGCGAGAGAGAATAGGGGTTAATTATTCCAAATGAAACGTTTCATTAAGGAAATGCAAGTATGGGAGTTGTGCAGATCCAGGGCCCAGAGTTGCTGGCTTGTTTTTAAGTATTTCTCTTCCTTTCTTTCTTGGAATGAATGTGCTATTTCTGTGTATGAGAACCATCACATTCTCACATCACACTCGTCTGATATGTAAAAGATCCCTGAAATGAGAACATTCTAATGCAACCGCTGATGTTAAGGGTCAAAATAAGCACATATCACACACACACATACCAGCACAAACAAATAAAAACTTCTACTTTAGGCTGTACATCACTTAATCCCACTTGACTTCTCATGCACAATGAAGATGAGGATGGTGATGAGGGAGTGTATTTTAGGATGTTCTCAAATGTGTACACAGGTTGGTACAGCAAGCTTATTAATCTTATATTGTTTCAGTAGATCTAACTGCATATTTAATGATTTCACACATATGTTTCAGTGGCTTAAGTAAGAAAATAAGTCCTATGGTTTATAGTTTTACAAAAGCATCGCCAGTGAGGCTGTGCTTAGACACAGTGGTGTTTTGAAATAATTAACAGTAACATCAGCATGCTAACAACAGACTGTATATAAAAGTTGGCCATACTTTCCAGGTCTGAAAAGTGAAGCCAATACTTAAAGCTACGATAACACTAGAAGAGATTGGCTCATTGCACATTGTTTTGAAGCTGACGGCTCATCACTTGCGGGCATTCCAGGTGACTCTCTTAATGTAAGGTCATATGTCAATCAACGGTATTCTGCACTCTCATTGGTAGTTGCTTCAGCGACTCACCTTGAAGTTGAGAAATGTTTACCTAGGGTCCCGCCCACTTCACTTTGCCAGCAGTTATGTTGCCTGTATTTGCTTGAAGTCGACAAATATCATTCACTTTCTATGGTCTCTAGTCTCCACATCGCTGCAAATCACTTTCAGTGTGTACAGAGCTTAAGCGTTTTTAAGCTGCATTCTTTTAATGGCCAGAAGTGGCCAACTCCTCTGACTGCTAAAGGAAGTCTGGGTTTCAAGCCTTCCTGGATACAGCATGAAGTTTTTTGTATATCATAGTGCATGTTGATTACAATGTATTAATAGTTAAAGTACTGAAGCTGATAGTAGTGACAAGAATGCTGCCTGATTCTTGTTAAATCATAAAGATTTCCATGAATGTGTTTCCATAACAAAATGAGTATGGTTTTATAATTCTGACTTGTTTATTCATGATGTATCCTTGTAAACAAATTACAATATGTGGCTTCAAAAGGTCACTTTTCTCTGTAAACAGTTCATAGGCTGATCTACTGGTGCCATTTCCGCTCATTGTGTCTTGAATACCATGAGGTTATGAAATCCCCTCTCAGACTTTGTCACACTTGCATGTGCCAAACTCCACGTATTGCCTCTTTCTGTTGGGTTCGCAGCTCCTCTGGGAGACTCAACATGTCACCAAGCTATTCTTGGAGTATAGTCTCCTGCTCACGCACATGGTATTCACATCAGTGTCTGTGCCAAGAAGACATGATAAGTGTCATTAGTGTTTTCATATTCAGGGATGAATTAAAGTGCTGATAGACCCCGTGTATATTTGGATCATTACCTATCATAACTAATGATAGATCAATTTTTTAAAATAATTTTTACTCTTTTCAAGATTTATTCCAACTGTGACTTTCTAACAACATGGTGGAAAATTGATAAGAAGACAAATTCCTGGATGAAAAATTACTATGATCACATTCGAGCTTCTGTACAGTGAATGCTTTCTAATTTAATAGTGCAGCAGCTCTGCTATTGATAGGGATCGTAAGGCACTTCAAAGCATTTCTGTTGAGATCTGTAAATGCAATAATTTCAGATCAAACAAGCAAGTTTAAAGCCTGTAAATCCTGTAATTTGATCTGCATTCAGTGGACATTAACAGCAGATAAAGAGAACCAGATTATTTAATCAGATTATAAATAAAAGCTGAAATGGCCCTTTAACTCATCTAAGCGTCACATGATTACAAATGGCTCAGTACATTATACAGTGACATTATAGCCACACACACACACACGCACGCGCATGCAGACATATGCATATGTCCCAGCATGTGTTACAGTAATGGGCAAATGGATTCCCCAAGAACCCAGGCTAATTAGCCTATCTTATTATGAGCCACCCTAAGACAGGTCTCTGCAGGATACAATAAAGTAATGAGAGCTAGGAGTACGTGTGTGTGTGTGTGTGTGTGTGTGTGTGTGTGTGTGTGTGTGTGTGTGTGTGCTTGAGAGAGAAAGAGAGCTTTCAGTTTAAAGAAATGTACAAGTTTTACTTCAGACTCATCCAAACAGTCTGGAAGTTACAAAACACTCATTTCATTTCTTGAAATTAGTAATTTGCTATTACGATTTTCATAAACAGTTTCTGTTACTTAGAGAAATTATCGTTTCTGAACTCTAACAAAGCTATAACAATTTTCTTCTTCATAAATGCAAAATAATCATACATGTTTATTTTTGTTTGTTTGTTTATTAACATACATGGTCAACACAACTGTTCACTAGCTTTTTTCATATTCCCCAGTTGCTATTGGCAGGCTGCTATCTGCCCCCTAGCTTTCAATTCAATTCAATTCAATTCAATTCAATTCAATTCAATTCAATTCAATTCAATTCAATTCAATTCAATTTTATTTATATAGCGCCAAATCACAACAAACAAGGCACTTTGTATTGTAGGTAAAAACCCTACAATAACAGAGAAAACCCAACAGTCAAAAATGACCCCCTATGAGCAAGCACTTGGCGACAGTGGGAAGGAAAAACTTCCTTTTAAAAACCTTTGGCAGAACCAGGCTCCAAGATTTCTCAGTGTTACTGGAGGCCAAGGTTATGCCATCCAGAGTATCTGGTTTGACACCACGTTTCTAAGATTTGTGGGGCCGAGCACAAGAACTTCAGTTTTATCTGAATTTAGAAGCACAAAATTAGAGGTCACCCAGGCCTTTATGTCTTTAAGACATTCCTGCAGTTTAACTAATTGTTGTGTGTCATCTGGCCTCATGGTTAGATAAAACTGAGTATCATTTGCATAACAATGAAAATTTATGAAATGCTTTCTAATAATACTGCCTAAGGGAAGTGTGTATAATGTAAATAAAAGTCATCACAATACCTTTAGGAAATATTCCTGCCAATAGTTTTTCTAGTTACTTTGTATCTCTGTACACCATAAGAAAGAGTAGCAGGTAATTAGCTTAGCTTAGCACAGATACTGAAAATGGGGAAAAGCTGACCTGGCTATGTTGAAGACTCTACTGAAATAAACACTTCTGAAGCTCACTAATGATCTCTTTTTAGAGATTAAAGACAATAGTTTATAGGTTTTATGGAGAATCATGTGCTGGAGCCCTACTTATAAAACTGGCATTAATTGTTCCACCAAGCCCTCAGGAGAAATTAAGACATAATGTGCCTGTGGCGTTTGCATATGTCCTTTCAAGCATTCAAATTCCGTGAACACCACAGTTGGCCATTAATGGCAGGTTTCTAAAACAACAACTTTGCCTCCTCTGTCTCTGCTGATTCACGAATCTTCAGCACCTCACAGGTTCTCACACTTTAGAGGTGTAAAACTCAGTTCATTGAGATATTGAACATTCTGTTCATTTTACCAAACGCTGATTTAAGTAAAAGTGCTGCGGTTCAAACTGAAACACCATTCTTACGTCACCGCAATCGAACCGGTGACGCACTTCCAACCATGTAGCTGGTTTCCAGCTGGTCATTTCTTAGCCTGGTGTGTGCCAGTCAGGACTAATGAGACAAGCAGAGGCCCAAAGCACTGAACAGCTGGTCCTCTGTTTCACTGAGAGGATCACATCTCTATAAGAGGAAGAACAACTGTTCATGAGTACAGCATATTTTGAAAAATAAACTCTTCCTCGGGTCTGCCTTCCAGGAATGTTCAAGGCTGCATTATCTGACTTGACTGAGTAAAACCTAGAATTGCCTTTGCTATTTTAGCCTGGCTTTAATTGGGCTTTAAAGTTTTACATCTATCACTATGTCACTATGGCGATTGCATCCATGCTGAAGCACTCATAAGGGATTGCTCTTCGGCAATCATGTACATATATGTGAACCAAAGGCAGAAGAGAAGCAGAGAGAAAGCTAACTAGTTCCCTCATTGAAGCAACCATTAAATACTGGCTGGCCATGTTATAGAGGGATTAACAGCACAGTTGGAACCCTTCTATAATGAATCAGGTTGTATGGCTGAACTGATCCCAGAATATAAATAAAACATCTCACTTCATGCAAAGTGTGCAATTCTAGATGAACTGCATGTTTGATGCAACCAGTGATCAAGTTTTAGTCAAAACAGATTGTTTATGGTCCACCACTTTTTATCTGTAGTTGTCCAAATGTTCCACTCTGTAACTGTTATGAAGCCAGAAAATGTCTTTGAGGGATATCACCAATATTTATATATATGTAGGTGCTTCTCTACCTATTTTTGTGGAATTTAAAATCAAAAGATTAGTTCTATTTTTTTAAATAGATTTTTGTTACTGACAGCAAAATCCCATAACGCAACACACACTGACCATGATACCAATGAGCTCTTGGACCACACCCATTTTCAAAAAATGATGCAACTTTAATGGCTTAAGCTAATAGATCATTAGTTCCTCTATTTCCTGAATCCATGACTCATTGGTCAGACCACATCCATCTTTGAAAGTGAATTCAAGTCAAACTCTACACTTGTGAAGTTTTGTGGCTGCATTTTAGCTTTTGTTAAATAAATAATGACACAATGTAATATGTCATGTGTTGTTGTTCATCTGAGGTAATTTTCATTATGTTCTAATAGCTGGGATGGGCTGCAGCCCAACTGGATAAGTGGAAGAAAATTGATATAAATGAATGGATGTACTGAAAGAAGGTATACTTTCCTTTTTACTGTGACTATACTGTATACCACAAAATACACTCACAGTTTTTTTTAAGGAATTGTACATCAAGCAAATAATTCACACATCAGAAACACAATTAGAACTGAAAACATTTAACATTTTCTGCCAGTCCTTGTGCTAGTTCAAATAACATTAACTTAGACCACCAGGTCAAGGACAAGAATGGCATTATTTTATAGTCTTACCATCAACACTGCTTTATCCTTTCTCTAATATTCCTTTATTTGTGCTTTGGGATCTCTTTAGTGCTGCCAGTCAAATGCAACATGGATGCAATCACCATAGTGACTTTAAAATGAACTATATAAGTGATGCATACTCTGAATTATTTCCCCATATTCAAGCCTTGTCTCTATATATATTAATAATTTACTTTAAAGTTTTTTCACCTTTGTTAATAGCCACTCAAGCGTAATTTTAGCAACAGGGGGTGCTGAGGATTGAAGTACTGTAGTGATAATTGACAAATAATGATCACTTCAGCTTCAGATCACTTTGCTTGTTTGAATTAAGACATTTAAGGCTGGGCAGCCAACCTGGCTAAGGAGACGTCTGTGGGCCGAGGTTGTCTTTGTGGGTTCAGTTGTGGTGAAAGCACAATTTAAAAAATAAAGTAAATATATGTCTATATGTCTATGTGATTCTTAAGGGCTTTATATAGCCTTCTTTACTAAAGGGTCTCTGAATACCTTTAAGGCATTAACGGTTGCCCACAACATTATAGTTTGTTGGTCATATTTGAGTAAAGTAGTCTAAATTGGACAAGTAAATGCATCTGAATACATTATACAAAGTCAGCGCATCAGTTTAAAAACTACCTGCCATATCAGCTTCTTAGGGTTTTCATTCACTCCAGCAACAGCCCACTTTAGGAAAACTCCTATTTACTTCCAATCATTGCTTTGAGCATACTCACATTACTGCACATCATCATGGCAGCTACAGAAACTGCATCACTGCCATGTAGGCCACAATACTAGGGTACCATCTGGGACTTACAAACAGGTTCTTATTAATTTCTTATCAAAATGTGACGCAGACTTGTGGAGCTAGTTTCTTCATCTCCATCTCATTTCTCTTAAAACAGTCATAGCACTGTTTGTTTACCAGAATGGCCCCAGTTACATTTTGAGATGACCCATTCCTTCAGTTATTATCCTGCAAAGTCAGCTAATTAAACATTTGTCATGCATGAGAATTCTGCAGGCTAAAACACCCTGAAGATGATTTTTTTCTAGATGCAATGACGCATTTGAACAACTGAGAGGTGTCTGGTGCTCTGCTTTGCTCGTACAGAACCCCTCAGCCCTGTGTGTAATTCATCTTCATTACGCTGCTCCCCTTTCATGTCTTCTTTTCTTATCATTTGTCAATTCACAAACACTTTTTGGGGCCATTTTTAAAGGGCAGTATTGGGAAATAAATATTTGTTTTCATGCCAAGAGTTTAGTGCGAAGATTTCTAACAATCTTATTCTTGTTTCGGACAAATAGGAAAGCGGCAGAAATTCCTTTAAAGAGCCAAACTCTCTGCAAGAAAGCAAGTAACTGTTGAGTATCCCAGTTAGAGGAGAAATTCAGCTAATTTAGTATCAAATACAAAGCAGATAAAGTAAGAGTTAAATTTATGCCATGTAGATTTGCAGATATTATACTCTAATGTTCTGGAAAGAGCCGCAACACAATACCAGAAAAGCAGCAACAGGTTCACCACACTGTTAAAGTGAGAGGCAGGGCAACTCCACGCTCAAGCGCTATTGCCAACAGTCCCACTTACAGACGCAATTTACTTTGCATCACAAAGCAATCATGTTTAGAGGGCTAACCCACTAATAAGATAGAAGCACTACAAAGGCCCAAAAATAGAAGCAACAGAGTGAATTCAATTGAGCTCTTGTGGAGCTTTTGCTGTTGTGAGTCATGAGTGTTGGTTTTCTGTCTCTGATGACGCGGGCGGATGCGTGGGTGACTCTTGGGGAGGGTGGGCGGGTAGAAGCAGCAGATGCTATGCTTGTGTTCCCCCAGACCCTTGTCATCCACTCAGTTGCTGCTTCATTCAGATGGTTGTTGCTACGATACTACATGGAAGATGACACTCGAAGTGAACACACAGACAAACACAAAAAAGCTGTTAAATTTTTACACATTCTGTGATTTTTTTTTTCTTTCTATGGTAGACACAATTGTCTTGCGCACATCCGAGCTGCGTGAAGCTGTACCAGGATTGCGTTGCCATCACCACTTTATATATCGCTGCCATGGTCGGCATACAGTATATCACACACAAAAAAACAAACAAAAACAACTTGAATTATTCAGTGAAAAGTAAAGCATGATAATGCTATTGGGATGAAACCCTGGAACACTCATGTATCTGCAGGTAGCTTTTTCTCTTGTGTAGATAATGAGGAGGACAGAGTTTGAGAGCTGTTTTGATCATCACGAAGCCCGGTGCACTTTCCCTTTTGGTATTTCCTGTGGTATTTCCAAAGTTGAACTACAAAGTGACATTTCTATGCAGAAGTGGAAGCAGCTTCATGGTCAAATAAGCATTTTCCAACTGAAACCCAGATAGCAACATTAGTTTATTTAGTTTGGAGATATATTTTCAAAGAATGCTCTTAACGGCTTATCCTCTTCAGGGTCGCAAGGTGGCTGGAGTGTATCCCAGCTGTCATAGGGCCAAACTTGGACACTGAGCAGGTCGTCAGTACATCACAGGGGCTGACAACCTGTCCAGAGAAACAGACAACCACTCACGCTGACAATCACACCTATGCCCAATTTAGTGACTGAACCTAAAGCAAAGGGAGAACATGCAAGCCTCAATGTTGTCTCAAAGCGCAATTTTCAACCAACATACTCAAAATATATGTAATAACTTAAAGTCTCTTTTCAGTAGATATGGAAAAATGCTTTGTTCTTATGTTATATTCAAGAAAAAGTATTATAGTTAATCATTGTATCATTCTTCAAATGTATCAAAATGTACTAATATTCAGTGCCAGACTTTCTATGAGACTATAATAATGTCACATTTCTCTGTAACTTCAGTGTTTTTATTTTGAACTCAAATGCTAATGGTGTATTTTGAGGTGTGAGCCGCAAATGAAGCCATTTCCTGGGAAAGATGCAATGAATGTGCTATTAGATGATTTCGCCTGTGACATGTTCTCTGTTACACCCGAGCTGTGAGAGTGATGGCTGCTGGCTGGTCTGCCATCATTCGGTTTTGCTTCAGTTCAGCTGTAGCTCAGACGTACCCTCCTTTCTGCAATAGCTTTTTGCACATTTGTCAGATAGATTAATCAAAACCAAAAAACCCTGACAATGCTTCTGTTCAAAGTAAAACTTCCATCCAATTCCACTGCCACAAAGGATCCTAAAAGCAGTCCACTGTTCTTGAAAGTAACAGATGCATCTGGGTAGCATGGGACACATGAGGGATGCTTCTCTTTCCAAAGACAGGCTTCTGTGGAGCTTCCAGCAACGTAAAGAGACATTGACAAAAAGCTCTGATGTTCAGGGAGATGGAGGAGACATGCTGACCAGTCAGTATGACAAATGCTCTACCTGTTGGCATGTTTGCTGCTTCACATCTTATTGCAGAGCGGAAACTTGGCGGGAGCTACTTCCCAGTTTCGGGGTTTTGGGCCAAACTCCAGAGCCACTGTTGCAGAAGCAGCAACCTCTGTAGCTGAAAAAGAAGCCAACATGGAAGCACCAAAAGCTGCAGTTCCTCAAATGACCACTTGATGCCGATGGCTCCAAAAATGAGTCAGTCTCCATGTTAAAATGACCAACTTTACAGCCATTTTATAACAAGTGTACAGGGGTGACTTTTTTAAAAAAAACAAAAATCATCTGTTTATATAGTGCTAACGCTTATAGTCCCTTGACAAAGAAAGCAGCGTGCACTGCACTGACTGCTGAGTTGACCGAAGAGCACTGCCGTGATGTAATTTTGCAAGCAAAGGGCCCTTTGCTGCTTTGAGAGACAGGTGAGTGCCATGCTTCACCACAGCTATCGAAAGTCAGTGAAATGGACCTCGTAACCATGGTTATGATGCAAACATGTGAGCCCAACTAAGCAGCCTGTACTCTAGTTCTGGTGAATTAAACACATTTTTTTATTCTGTTAACCAGCGCTAATTGGAAGGTTACCATGTCTGTGCAATGCACTTTAATACCAAAAGTATTCACTCGCCTGCTTTCACAAGCATATGAACTTGAGTAACATCCCATTATTAATCCATAGGGTTTAATATGACGTCGGCCCACCCTTTGTAGTTAGCTACAACTCTTCTGGGAAGGCTTTCCACAAGGTTTAGCAGTGTTTATGGGTATTTTTGACCATTCTTCCAGAATCACATTTGTGAGGTCAGACACTAATGTCAGACGTCAAGGCCTGGCTTGCACTTTCCGCTCTAATTCATCCCAAAGGTGTTCTTTCGGGTTGAGGTCAGGACTCTGTGCAGGCCAGTCAAGTTCTTCCACACTAAACTTGCTCATCCATGTCTTTATGGACCTGCTTTGTGCAGTGGTGTGCAGTCAAGTTGGAACAGGATGGGGGCCATCACCAAACTGTTCTCACAAATGATGCATCCAAAATGTCTTGGTATGCTGAAGCATTAAGAGTTCCTTTCACTGGAACTAAGGGGCTGAGCCCAACTTCTGAGAAAAACAGCCCCACACCATAATCCCCCCTCCACCAAACTTTATACTTGGCACAATGCAATTGCAAGATGGAGAAGCTGATTTGTAACTCCAGAGAACATGTCTCCACTGCTCTAGAGTCCAGTGGCGGCACGCTTTACACCACTGCAGCCAATGCTTTTGGTGATGTTAGGCTTTGATGCAGCTACTCGGTCATGGAAACCCATTGAGCTAATGAGAAGGCCACATGAAGTTTGGAGGTCTGTAGCAACTGACTCTGCAGAAAGTTGCCGACTGCTGAGCACTATGCGCCTCAGCATCTGCTGTGATTTTACGTAGCCTACCACTTCATGGCTGAATTGCTGTCATTCCCAATCACTTCCAGTTTGTTATAATACCACTAACAGCTGACTGTGGAATATTTAGTAGTGAGCAAATTTCATGACTAAATTTGTTGCACAGGTAACATCCTATCATGGTACCACGCTTGGTTTAATACACCTGTGGCCATGGAAGTTATCTGGAACACCTGAATTCAATGATTTGGATGGGTGAGTGAATACCTTTGGCATTATAGTGTATGTTCCCTGCTGGCCAAGCTTGCTAGTTAGCTGAAAACTCCACTCACTCCAAATGGTAAGATGGCTGGCTCCAAAAAAAAAAAAATCAAGATGTCAGCAACCAAAGAACTAAAAGAGAGCTTTAAATGGGAGACAAAACAGTATCTACATATTTTATATATAGCCTGCGTGCTGCACACAACTTTCACTTAATGATTCAGTGTTGGACCTCACAAATGTCCTTCTAGAAGAATGGTCAAAAATTCCCATAAAGCAGTCTGGCCATTCTCCTCTGACCTCGAGCATCAACAAGGCATCTTCACCGAGAGAACTGCTGCTCACCTTATATTTATATTCTCTATTTTTCTGACCATTCCCTGTAAACCCTAGAGATGGCTGTGTGGGAAAATCCTGGAAGATCAGCAGTTTCTGAAATATTCAGAATTGCACATCTGGCACCAACAACCATGCCACTTTCAAAGTCACTTAAATCACCTTTTTTCTCTATTCGGATGCTCAGTTTGAACCTCAGTAGGTCATCTTGATACGTCTACATATCTTAATTCACTGAGTTGCTGCCATGTGATTGGCTGATTAGATATATGCTTAATAAGCAGTTGAACAGGTGTGCCAAATAAAGTGGCCAGTGAGTGTATAGCAGTCTTCATTTACATAATAATAATCAAGCTAGTGGAAATCATATTGTAATACTTGGTCTTCTAATATATAAGGGTTGTTTAGTTATTCCTGACTCAGGTGTAATGTCTAAGCCAAATATCCAATGTTGCCTTTGATTGAGGTTTTGTGTGCTGTCAGACTTGTTAAAAGTAAATTTGATGTCAGAAATATAGAATTAATTTATAACAGGACTTATAATTTAAAGGCTGTAGAGGAAATGAAGTTGATGTTAGAAAAGAATAGTGACCTCTAAATAAAGAAACAAGTATCTGGTGTGAAACTCAGAGTTTGGCTTTATTCTGTCAAGTCTAATCATTTTTGACATTCCCAGGGAACCTTTTGCAGCTGCTCATTCAGAAGTGCATTAGCCCGCTTTGAAATTCTTCTAACAAGTCTCGTAGTAATGAAAATGTGTCAATGTCACTTTGAACTAAAGGCCTTTATTTATAGGTTTAAAAGAGCCTCATTTTGACACTGAGACCTATTAATTGAGCTCTCCACAGACATCTCCCTGTATCTAAAATAGGTAGGAAGTCCATTGTGGAGGTGAAGAGGGACAAAGTAGGCCAAGGACTCTCACAGAAAATAGACTGCGACTCACTGAGGGGCCGGATCATCCTGAGAAAGAACAGGAAATGGGAAAGAATGTGGGTTAGCAATAATCCTGGAAAATCACATGAGTACAGACACTCCACTGGAGTAATTAAGTGAAGAGGTTGTGGATGGTTGTGACTGTCAGACTTAGTCAGCGTGATGTGATATTACAGGCACCTAAACTTTATCTAACATCATCTGCACGAAGGGCATAGTAAAATTGCACCAGTGGAAGAAAGCAACTCCATTCATTCATTCAGTTCTTTAATAGAAGTAATTTGAAGGCACTTGAATTTGAGGATTTGCATGCTGCGCTACTTTCTCCTCCATACTTCATTTCAGAGAACAATCTTGCTCTCTTTAAGCCCCATATTTACTTGACAATTGTTAGCATTATTTATGCTGAATATAAGCATTGCTGTTCACGCTAAACTCATTCATGTGGAAGATAAAATTAGCTCCATCTTGACACCAATGATACTGCTTACATGTGACAGCATCACTTACAATAAACCAATAAAATATTGTGTATAAGGTAACAATAACAGCTGAATCCAGCATATCTAGTTGACACTTGAATTCATTTTAATTATAACTGAGCATAATATAACACTTAGGGAATACCACAAACATGTAACATGTAAATCTAAACTGTATATATTTTATATGCAGTCTATGAATATTCCACTCTGTCCTTATACATATACATATTTAGATCATTTACATAATTTTAAAGGTTAATTGGTTAATCTTCATCTAAATGTACCACATTTTTACACCTATTTTGTGTACAAAAAAGGAACAAAATCACATGCACAAACTGGTCATTGTAGTAATCAAATAAATGTACTTAAGTGTCAAAGTTCATTATTTTCCTTTAAAGTACAAATCACCTTCTAAACCACAGAAACTTAAAAAATGAAAATTAAGCACAGTATGTGAGGAACTGTTATTTTGCACGTGCTAAATCTGATAGTAGACGGCCTCCTAACTGATGAAGATATGCTTAAATCAACCTGCATCCGAATGAAGAGCCTTTAAATAGAAGATAAACGGCTTTGTTTGCCTGCATTGCCCTCTTGTGGCAACATTTGTCAGTGCATGGTAATTAAAAAAAATAAACAAATCACACTGTTTCAGAACATCAGCACATTCTTTATTTACAAGTCCTTACATGACAAAAAACATGGTGATGACAGGCTCAAGACTACATGGAGGTACAACTGTGACAAATGCTCAAACTAAAGTAGAACTTCAAAGCAAATATAGTAAATTTTGACGTGATGCAGCTGGTAGTGAATGCAGCGTAAGGTTCACCATTTCAAGTCCAGAGACGTAGTAAATATATTTAAACTTGCATATGGCATTTTCCTCTGTATTCAGTTCAGTTCAGCTCTTTAAATGGATTACTGAGAGTTAGTTTCGAGGCAGTTCCAGCAAGACAAAACATACAAAACTCTGATGCATATGACAACAGGGATGGGCGCATTCTTGGCACATATCTTAGCATTATCGCTTCACACAGCAAAACCATGCAAAAGAATTCCCACTCGTCTCAGCAAAAACAAGACGGCAACAACGGAGGAATATCAAACACACACACACACACACACACACACACCTGGTTAACAGTGACTGTATGGGAGTCTTTAAGGAGAACGGAGGGTACGTTCAGGACCAACAGAGTGCAGGATGAATGAAACAAACGTATGGCACTTTGAACAAACATGGGGATAAAATTAGGCATCTGAACAGGTAGTCGTCAACAGATCTAAATCAAAGGATTTTACTATAAAAGGAAACGCTCCCTCACACACAGCTCAGTCTCTGCCTAAAGTAAAATCACCTGTTTAATATTACAATATAAACATTATACAGATGGTTTTCTCTACCAATTAGTCACGCTGCACACGAGCAAATTTGTAAAAAAAAACCTAGCTGCACAAGCTTGCATCAGTTGTTGTCTTTACTGGAAATGCAACTTAGCATGGGGGCACATGTCCCCCTTACACCCTTAAAACTGTATTATTATTAATATTTCTCTCCCCTTTCAGTTTAGACTTTGAAAATCAGTGACAATCTATATGTTACTCTCAAACAAAAGGGCAGAGGTGCAGTGGAGTAAGCAACACAACAGTACATGTCACTGCGCATATCTGCAGACTCAGTACTGCAATGTACACATCAACAGCAAACATCCCAAGGTATTTTTCTGATACACACCATGATAACCTACAGTACTTCCCTGCATGTACACTACAGCTGTTTCATCTATACATACACATTTTCAAGTAAGTAAGAGAACTTGTGGACAGAACTAAAACACACCAAAGGTTTATTTGCATCTCTTTAGCGGAAAACTGAAAGCAAGCCTAAGAAACATGAGCAGGGCCCCTCTTCAAAGTGAGGGGCATTCCACAATTTAGGTCCAAAACTAAATGATAAAGGTTTTAATGTCAGCCTCTCCGGTGACCCATTATAAAAACAAAAACAAATCAGATTTATATGACCGAGTGATTGGTCATCATTGGCATCAAGTCTGTTGAGTCCTTTTGAAAATAAACCAAAAAAACCAAACGAAAGACATTTCAGAGAGGAACGCACTGAAAGTGATGTGTGACGCAGTGCCAAAACTGATTGTTACCAAGAGTTGGCTGTTCCCCTTCACAATGCACCAGCACTGGTTTTAAATGTCTGGGACAAAGTGTTTTTGTTCTATCTCTGGCAGACGGCTATTGCCTTGGGTCTGAGGAGCAAGGTTGTGGATCCATGGGTACATATTCCACAGGCAAAGGCCTAAAAATAATGAGGAAGAGAGAAAAAAAAAAATCAAGAAAAAAAAAGTTACCTAAAAACAGTGGTCAAATGTTAATAAAAAAAAAGGCATTAATATATTTTTTTTTAAACAAGCACTACAAAACTCTGTGACTCCCTCCTGACTTACATGGAGCAGCAGGATCGGGTATTCCTTAACCTATTCATGCTACTTTCTTTTCACAGAGGCCACATCTTCATCCTTCAGGACAAACTTTTTCTTCAGAGCTTCTGAAATCAGTGTGGCCGAGTCCTCCTCCATGAGGGATGTGCAGCCTCTATTGTACCTATAATCACGCAGACCAAAGACACATAAAAACATTACTATGAATTGCAAACACAATAGGACAACTTTGATGCTTTTTGCATCATCTCCTACCTGTCTTTGCTCATCTTCATGCGGTTCATGTCCTTCAGGATGTCCATAACATCAGCAAAACTGGTGGACTTTGACAGCGACACTGTATCCTCCTCTGCCTCCCGAAAATCCATGCTAGGCCTATCCAGATCAAAGGTAGCTGATGCTGTCATAGAAACAGATGGCAGAGGGTCGGGGACCAGCTCTGAAACCACAGAGACGACATCTTTCTCATCTTCCTCCTCCTCTGGTTCTTCCTCCTCTGTGACGTCACTGATGACAAAGGAAGCAGCAGCCGTGGCGGCTGGCTGGTAGGACGCCGTCTCAAAAGGTGCCATGGAAAAGCTCATGCTTGTGTCATCAGGGGAGAGCAGATCAGGTGTGAGGGGGTTGGATCCTGAAAGAAAGCAGAGATATGAGTCTGCTCAGCAACTGTTGTTTAGTTTGCCTCTCTGCAATGTTCCACATAAACAACCGCACATCTCAAACAGACATTTATTTTTTCTTTTCAATCCAATTTGAAGTCAAAGGATAAACATGTTGCTTTAAGCACCGCTTCCACGCCTCATGTTTGCTTCTTGAATTATTAGTAGTTCACATAATCGCTTACGTGTGAGCTTCCTCCAATGCTCACACACCACAAGCTGTGCCCAAAAATCACTTCATTGGGCAGTTTGAAAAAATTAAATCAGGGCCTAAGTGAGTTAAACATCAATTCCTCAAACAGCCACTTAAGGCTGGATCCACAGATCAGCTGTTAAAGTCCCCAATTTAACAGTAAAAGCAAAAATGTTTACAGCTTTTAACTAGTTTGGTTGGTTTCTATAGCCTATTTCCTCATTAGTGACATTTAGATGGAGGTATGATCATTGTGATAGATGAAGATCCTCTTCCCTTTTTTAGATCGTAACAGAAATCCATTTATTTGAATTGTTTAAGAATACAAGTGAATAGTGCTACTGTTCAGTGGGTGACCCTCAGCTGCAACAGAGCTGCTGAGATTATCTTTAGTCACTGACCTACAAACTGGTGCCAAGAGATCTTAGTACCAAAGAGCCATGCAAAAATCAGGACAGCTGACTTGGCAACAAAGGAAATGAAGCCATGTGAAGCGATAACTCTGCCACAGCCTCAATAAAGCAGTCTTAAATCTGCAATCCTCTTGAGGAGCTCATTTAACCAGGGTGCCAGTTTCAATCGCCCACCCACCAGTGTTGCCATTGCTATAGCAACAGCTTACAATTACATACTAGTGTGGCGACACATCTCTGGCTGTGTAACCTACCAGAATCACTTGCCACAATCTTAGCGATCTGTGCTCGAAGTCTGCTGAGCTCATCTTGCAGAGCTGTAGTACGGTTCAGAGCAGTCATGCCAGGCTTCTTTAGACCCTCCATCCTTTTGCCCTCACGGCGAAAATTGGGCACAGATGAATTTCTGTGAAGCACCAGGAGTGGTGTGGGCCGCCATTCATGTTTCAGAGGACGCGTGTCACTCCTGAAAACAGAAGAGTGAGTTGTTTATTGTCACCAAACAGCAGCTTGAGGTACTGAATCAGTTCTTCCACTCTGGGCTGCACATTCTCTGATGTGCCTTTCCTTTTAACAACTGCCCTGAAAACATATTTGTACTTTGCATGCCAGCAGCACATGAGATACAGCTGTTCATTATGAAACATGAGCACTGTAATAAATCTGACCCTTTTCAAATTTCATTTTCATGAATAAGGGAAAAAAAAACACTTCGATGACTCAACACCTCTCTGCCACAGTAAAATAGGACAATACATCAATATACAGTAAATAAGTGTCCTGTTTAATGCTGTTGAGGAGTATTAACTTGGCACTACTCCATAACCCTCATGTTTGTCTTTCTATTCGTGGATTCACTATGGACTCACCTCACTCTGGCATATGTCTCCTCTTCATCTGCAACAATCCAGGCTATGTCTGCCAAGGTAGGAACCATAGGGCCATCCACTGGACGAAAAGAGGGCAGGCCTGGTAGCTCCTAATGCACAAAGACAGCAGCATTTTTATTATAACTAGGACAGAATAATTAGGAGATGAAAGGGCACCATAGTATTTTCCACATACCTGGAAGCATGCCCTTTGTGGAGGTTTAAGTGGAAGAGTGGAACCTATTCTTCTCACAACACTGCGTGTGGATCCATGGGGTTTATTCTGCCAGATGGGTATAACTTCCTGCAAAACATATAAGAACACGGTCTACTGCCATACTCATCACTGAGTATAACAAGTTTTTGTTTGGCAGGATTTGCATTCCTGAGCAATCCTGCGTGTAAAAGACACCAAAAAAATGCAAACTTACTGTTTCTGCTTCCATGTTAACGGTGAGTCAGTATCATTCGTCAGGAAGCTGCACACCAACGTTTGGTGCTAGGAGTGTCTGAAGACTTGGCAGTTCAGTAAACACATGCCATGTGAGTGAGAGTGCCAGTTCTTGGGACAGAAAATTAATGATTACTTAGAGCAGTTGGAAAACCTAAACACACTGTTACATCCCAACAACCAGTAATCTCCCACAAATTTGATTTTGAAACTAAGCCAAGTTGTTTGTTTCAGTAAAATATGACTTGATGGGAACAGCTCTGAATATGGATAACTTGTAATTCACTCCATCCATTTTCTTCTGCTTATCCTTTTCAGGGTGTCGGGGGGCTGGAGCCTACCCGAGCTATCATAGGGCGAGAGGCAGGATACACCCTGTACAGGGCGCCAGCCTGTCGCTGGGCTAACATAGAGAGACAGAGAGCCATTCACACTCACACCTACGGGCAATTTAGAATCACCAAATAATCTTGCCCCACTATTACTACTCCATGTCTTTGGATTGTGGGAGGAAACCGGAGAACTTGGCGAAAACCCACGTAAACGTGGGGTGGCGGTTAGCACTGTTGCCGCACAGTGAGAAGGTCTTGAGATCGAATCCACCTTACCCTGGGCCTTTCTGTGTGGAGTTCACAAGTAGTATTGTTGGGCCATTTACGCTAATAATATACAGCCGTCCTTTACCTACCTAGCCGTACCACGTAAATCTAAACTTTAAAAACGCATCAGAAATTGCCGTAAAAGATCCAAATACACAGCGCTTAAGTTATCAGTACTCATCAGTTTTTGGCTTTTTTGCCTAAACATTTAAAAAAATAACGACTCGTTAACAGATGGGGCTTGGGGAGCTGGTCAGAGCTGGTACAACTTCACCACATACCTCCTGGTATACAACAAATTTACAAAAAATGGGAGTAATAATCGTTTTATTAACGACAACGACGCACGCTACTTTGTTTGATGTTAGCCTGGATGCAAGAAAGCGAGATGCGGAAAGATAACCTTTAGTGCTGTGAGTTGTGAACAGCTTTGCTGAATTAATCACTAGCCGGCTAACCTAGCCAACCTAACAAATAGTACCAAACAGAGTTAGCTTTAGCAGCACCAAAAAACGGCCCCCTGCCTCAGTTTTAGCTGTAAAATTCCCCAACATATTTCAGTACGTTTTACACATCTTAACAGCATTCACTCAAAGCTGAAAGACTATGACTTACAGCTGATTATAATGCAAAGCTAAATCATTACAGTTCCGATGTAGCAATGGAAGCAGCGGCTTCTCCTCTTCGTCTTTCAGATTGTTGTCGTTCAGCAGGCCGGAAACCTAAGCCTGCAATCTGATTGGCTGCAACCTGCAGCATCACACTCTTCTTTTCTCGGTATCGGTCCAAGAGCGCCTTCCACAGGTGAAAGAGAGCAGTGCTTACAAATAAACACTTCGTGAATTCACTCTAGTAGTTTTTATCTTATATTTTACCAAAATCTTTAATGAGTTGTTATATTTGCCAAACATTATTCAATATTTTTGCTGCATTAAACACATAATCTACTTTTAGGGATAGTACAATGTCAATTTTAGGTGTTAGTCAGGTAGGTGTTTATTGTTTTTGTTTACTACAAAAGTCACATTAGTTGTTGGTGGTATTGGACTGCACTGCACTGCCATAAAAGTGTTGTTCTTGCATATTTTAATCAAATATTTAACAATATAATTCTCAGCTCTAGGTCCTCTGGAAAAACTAATGACAAAAAGATGCATCACTGCCACATACTTCCGCCTTCGTCGTTTGCTGTTGACAGTGGAGGAACAATCTTGACACATAGCTGTGAATCGGCGCGACGCCGGGGAACAGGGCGGAACTTGTTACTGTTGTCTGCAGTGATATCATAACACTGCAATATGAAGACGCGTTCATATGACAGCCACCCGTCTCCATCCCTGGGCTAGACACAGGTCAGTGAAGACAACACTCAGTTAATCTGCTGTTCCTAAAAATCCTCCAGCTCTCTCACATCTGCCGCTAATGTACGTGCTTATTTTCTACCAAAGCTGTTGTCTCGATCATTCTGTGATGTCGTCTTGAATGCTCACTTCCTCCACGGTGATAATTACACCTTAAACATTTACAGGAATAATTGTCATTTATTTTACGACAGGACCGTGTGATGTCCCTAAAGTATATATAGGGCAAAGCTAAGCTAGCTAACGCTGCTGTTCCTGCTAATTCAGAATTAAATAACAAATCGCTCAGGGATGTGAGCTTTGGGATGCCAAATGCAGGAATTAGGCTGTGGCCACAAGGGTGTATATATCGCGACACAGCATAGTTTTAAGTAATGTCTAAGTAGAGCTACCTCCCCTGCTTAAAGCCAAGACACACACTACCTGAGCCGTCTGAGGAAACACACTCTTACATAATATTATTTTGTTTAACAGGTTACAGAAATGTAAAACAAAAAGTGCACTATAGTTCATACTGATTGTAGTCACACAGGTTGATGGACATTTTTATTGAATTGGAAATCTCTCTCAATTTTTCTGTTTATTGCGACTCTTTATTATCTCATAATGGGCAATTGGGAGGGGTTAGAGGGTTAGTAAGTCAGTGAGTGTGTAACCTTAATTTATATACCTCTCAAAATGACTGTTATGCCTGAGTAAAGAGATGGGGTGAAAGGAAACACTGATACAGTTCAGTGTTGCAATATTATGTTTTGCTGTAGCATATTGAGTCTCATTATCACAATCATGGTTTTTGATTAAGAGTTTCCGTGCAAAGATTTGCGGCAGAGTGGATCTTTTTGTGGTGTGGTGCTGGATGTTACATTTACTAGGGCAGGTGCAGATCTCACTGTTCTGACTGCACAAAAGATTTAATGCTTATGGTGTTGTGTTCTTTTTACTGTGACAATTGTCTTATGACAATACTATAGTAGTTGTATGTGATGGCTGTGGACAAGGACTCATATTTAAGTTTATGCTCTACATGTTCAATACTTGTTTGATTTTAAAATTTGAATAGCTATTTTCTTCTCAGGTCTTATCATTTCAGTGAGGCTGCAACCTATTTAACAGGGTGCCAAACATTTCTGTATGCTGGAAATCCTGTGAATATGTGGCTCTCTTCTTTCTAGGGTCAGTTGTAAAGCATAGGCTTCCTCCATCTTCCTCTCATAGTATGGTGGATGCTTGTAAAATCACTCCACATTTTATGAGTTTATTGCTGTCTCGTGTAGGTGCCGTAACTGGGGCAGGAGGTGGGCATGGGGAATAAAAGGAAGAGGAAGGATGCCAGCTGAGCCCCCCATCCTTCTACATCTGCCACTGTTGTCAGGAACAGACTAAAGAAAAACAGAAAATGGCTCAGTCTGTGAGGAGGCCTGCGACTTTAAGAGCCATGGACCACGAGCCCCAGAGAGACAAGGCGAGGACTAGCTACTTCGGCAATGTGAAGACCAGGTCAGGCCTCTAAATCCTTGGATTACTGGAAAGAAAGCATACATGTGATATGTTTGTCTGTTAGCTTAAGCAGGCTACAATTTAGACTTTGTGTGATGCGTAACTACTGAACAGAATTCCAAAATGTGCATTTCCAGTAACTCCATGCTCAGTCACATCATGTGGGTGAGCTCTGCAACATCTTGCCAGGAACTCTTTCAGTCGCTTCTCCAGCCATTGCACAGACAACTCCTACTCCCCTATAAATAACTGAGATCCGGCTGTGAACGCTGCTGTAGTCTGTTATTCACACTTCAGATACTGAAAAAAAAAACCCAAAAAAAATCTTTGAACCCCTGCTGTTAAAGGGTAAATGCACTGTAAAATACAATTTGCATTTGGCTGTTAGTGTTCATTCTTGGCCTTGGGGTACAGTGGGTGCATACAGTTGTGGTCAGAAGTTTACACATGGAAGTGAATGTCATGGTCAGTTTGGGCTTTTAATAATTTATTTGAACTGTTCTTTTTCTAGGATGGGAATGATTGTGCAGCATACATTTTTAATGACTTTTAAACAACAAGATTTGGCTGCACAGTTTGAATTTATTTTGGAGTGTCTCACACAGAATACATATGGGCTCAAATATATTCATGCACTCACTTAAATTGAATTGAATTGAATGAACTTTATTGTCCCACATGGAAAATTTGTCTTGGATAAACAGTGCTACACAGCTGCATTCACATAGTAAAACCAACACACGCAAAGCAAAAAATTATATATTTTAACGAGTGGTGCTGAAGGTTCTGCAGTGTGTTTTAGCTTGACAAGGCAAAGGCCTATTAACTTCTAATTAGTGATCATGATTGACTACAACTGGCAGTTTCTCTTTGCAGCATAAAAAGGATCTGTTTGACAGCACTCATTGGATTGACCAACGCTCAGAACAATGGGAAAGTCCAAGGAACTCAGTGAAGATCTAAGGAGCAGAATTGTAGATTTTCACAAGTTGGGAAGGTCTCTTAGAGCCATTTCTCAATAACTGCAGATTCCCAAGATCATCAGTTCAAACAATTGTGCATAAGTACAGATTATTCTGATGTGTCACCACTTTGCCAAGGCCGGTAAGAAGACACAACTGTCTCCCTCAGACAAGAGGAAATTGGTTAGGATGTTCAGGAACAACCAAGAAACCATGAAGTGGAAACTACTGGAACATCAGCGTCACTGTCCACCCTGAAGCCAGTTTTACATCATCATGGACTGAGAGGGTGCCGAGAACAAAGCCCCTGCATCCAGTACTTGTTTCTTAAAGTCACTAAAGATGTGTGCAATCATTCCAAGCAAAATGTTGAGCTTTTGAAATGTGCAAATTTGTTGCTTTTGCAGTTTATATATAGAATAATAAATGCTGTAAAATAAAACTAACATTACTGTGTGTCAGTGAGTAAATTTACCGGCTTGCAATACATCTGCTCAAATAAAATGTAATTTAATGCACTGCAGGGAGGTATTCTTGATTCAGCTTCGCTGTGTTAGTATAGAGCCCTCTTAGACATTGCCAAGCTATAATATAAAGGCATTAAATCTGTTTTTGCTTCTCTGTCCCTCAGATTGGGCTCTAAGCTACCTGCTGGCGTCTCTCAGCCCCCACAGTTTGCAAAGCGGCCCTGGGAGACACAGCCACCAGGCCGAGTGTTGCAGGAGGCTGCAGCCAGCAGCCAACTCCAGAATCAGTCTATTGTGTGTCGGCCCCTCAACCACATCCCACACATCAGAAACCCTAAGCTGCGGCAGTACTACCTGCAAGGTACTCTTGTGGATATATTTAGGCAGGCTGTTTGCAAAGGAACTGCAGCTTGAATTTGCATTTTGCAATTCACATGCAGAGCCTGTTGGCAGTTTCATGTTTTTGCTTAAACCAGTGTTCAAGACTTGGAGTGACTCTGATAGGAAACTGGTTCCTCATACTTTTTGCTGCTGCTCAGGGTTCTGTCATATCAGCATGGCATGACAGAAATGTGTGTTTTGTTTTGTTTTGTTTTTTACAACACAGGGACTTCATGGGATCTGAACAGTACTGTAGTGACAATGGGCGGACCATCAGATGACTGCCCAAGCAGCAGGGTGAGTAACATGTTTTGTTTTTTTAAACTTTATTGACTTTATTTTACTTCTTGTGGGCAGTAAGGAACACAGCTGTGGGAACATGCAAGAGAAAAGCTGGAAAGTCACGCACAGATTTATTGGCAGATTTACATAATGTTATTTCATTGCATATGTTAGAGGAAGCACTCTGAGGCTAGTAATCGGTTTCATAATTTATGGTCTTGAAAGAGTTTGATAAAGAGTGTCCAAGGTTCAGGGATGATGTGGGAATCGGAGCTCACTTGGCTGTTCTCAGATGCCATGGGGAAACAGAACGTGTTTCAGAGCCTTTGCAGCAAATACAGAAGGAATGCATTCTCAGATGTTTATTATAAGGTATTCGTCATCTTGGTGTTTAATTTTTTTTATTACTAAGCATGTAGTCATGAGTTTAAAATAAAAAGAGGATTTTTTTTTCTGCCCTCCTTCTTCTCCCACTTTTTGGTTACATGCTTTACTTGTTTTTGCTGAAATCAAATGTGCTATATATGTATTTTAAGTTGTGTTACACCTTGTCTAATATAATGCAGAGTTTTGGGTCATTTGAACCATACTGTGGTGCTGTTGAATTGTATTCTATTTAATGTCTAGAGGGCTGAGGGCAGCAAAAATATGTAGTGGAGTATCATGCGGAAGCTCATCAAGCATTTAAGTCATGGGTTTTAGCAGATAGACCCAGACAGGGGCCTGTGTTTGAGTATAAGAGGATTACTAGAGCTAAGCATAAATATGCTGTCCATTCTATTCGTAAAAACAGCCATTAGTGCTGATCTGCTGGCAGGGAAGTTACTAAGTAACAATGTCACAGGTTTGTGGAAAGAGGTGAGAGTTTGTAGTAATTGCAGGATCGCTCTGCCATTTACAGAAGAAGGGATTTCTGGAACAAATAATATGGTAGCATTATAGCACCTTATTTACTTGTGTTCAGAGTGATCTATATAAGGTGGATAATGAAAGTAGTGACTCCACAGTCACATGAGGTATATCAAGTTATACCTGAGCTACCAGATAATAAAGCATGTGGGTTAGCTCTTTTTTTTTTTGCTGAACATCTTAAATATGCCAGGATTATGCTCGCTTCTTTGCTTTCCATTTGTTTTACTGGCTGTATGATCCATGGTCTGTCTGTTCTGTTAGTGCTGGCCATAAAGGATGAAGCCGGTAAAGCAGGCAGTCTTGATAATTTATAGGCCTATAGCTTTAGCTGGATAGATGAAATATGCTCATTAATTCCACAGGTAATCACTTTGGCTTTGAAGCCAAGCATAGTATTGATTCTTTGAAGGAAATTGTCAACAAATATAGGGGAAAAAATCATCAGTTGTTAATCATGTGTTTCATTGATGCCTCTAATGCTTTTGATCATGTAAATCATAGTAAATGATTTAAGTTGAGTTAAAGAGCAATGCCAAAATACATCATGAGAGTTCTGGCTTTTTGGTATGCCAACCAGATGCTGCAAGTAAAATGAGAGGAGTGTTTCAGCCCTGTTTGGGGTGAGGAACGGAGTTAGACAAGAAGGAAGCTCTTTTAAATCTTTATGTTGATGATTTGGCGAAGAAGCTGAAAGCCTGTAAACCAGGGTGTATGGTTGGTAATATTCTAGTGAAGCATGTTATGCATGTGAATGATTTTGTAATCTTTAGTCCTAGTAATGCTGGTCTCCAGCTGCTCCTTATGTTCTGCTTATGGTGTGGAACATGATATCATATACAATGCCTGGAAGAGCACTGGTATGATTTGTAGATCCAAGGAGGACAAATATCTAAGATTTCCAGAATCTAAATAGTCAGATAATATTCTTACTGTCTTCAATAAAGTCAGAGTTCAGATGATCGTGATACTTGTAGGCAGTGTTGGATATGCACAAGCGAACATCCTCTGTACAAATAGATTGAAGATCTCTTTATTTAGAGCACACGCAACACCTCTGTGTACAAACTATTGAAAAGCAAGCTTACGGAAACTTCAGGTAGCTTATAATGATGCATAAGGTTATTACTGAAGAGACCAATGGCTCAGTGCAAGTGAGATGTTTGTAACTGCTGGAGTCAGTACATTTAAAGCTTTATTAAATCTCATGTATTGGCTTATTTGCAGGCTCAACACTTCTGAGAATGAGATCATTGTGGGTCTAATGGATATAAAGTTTGGCACCAAACATTATCAGTCTTCATTGTGGAGACACTGATATAGTTGCCTCTTGGTAGGAAGGTGATTTGTTTGTATATATATATATTTTTATCTTGTTTCTTGTGTTTTATGTAATTTGCTTAGTCTCTATGGACCATGTGTCTGTAATAAAGATTTATTGATGTACAGCAAAATCTTCCACTGTTTTCTGCAGCACACTGAATATGCACTGCACTTACAGCATGCACGTGTACACCTAGTTATCTGTCAAACTAAGGTTTTGCTGCAGCTCTTTAACTATATGTAATTTAGTCATGGCAAGTGTGCTGTGGAAGTACTGTGCTTGAATTTGATACCCCATAACAATACATACATGCACATGTCCTTAGACACAACTACAGGCCCACGCCCACACAAAAGCACAGTGATTTTCCATGGTTACATAATATGTCAGGCGCCACTAATAAAATTTAGGTCGATGGATCCATCTGTCAGCAGATGACAGTTGTAATGCTTGAGTCCAACAGTTTTAGCTTGATCTTACTTGCAAACAATTATAGATTTATTTTTTTTTTGTCCAGAGGTTTATTGGAAATCCAATCTGATTCACTGATGTTTGAACTCATTTAAACTTGAAGCACACACAGTGCTCCATAACAAATGATGTGCCATGTCCATTTAAGGAGGCTGTATTTATATTAAACCAACTCTTTGATAAGGTGCCTAATGTCTTTTGCTACACAGAAGAAATAAAAAAATACAGAAGGTTCATATTTCTTTATCTGGTCCTGGCGGTGTACTGGAAAAATCAGTTTTGAAGCTGCATGAAAACTCCAAAACAATCATAGTTATGTCCTTCATTATTAAAGCATAACTTCTCTGAGTTAATGTGTAATCAGATTTGAACTTCGACTGACAGAGACTTTCTTGTGTTCTCCCACATAGGGTCTCCCTGGGGATAGTGTGTTCAGTGTCTCATCTAAGTTGAACAGTAATGCATCCTCAGCAGAGAGTGACTCGGGTCACCGACCCTCCTTTACATCAACTAAACCAGCCTCCTCATCTGCTACCCTCATCGCCAGAGAGGTAAGAGTCAACTGTAAGCACGTGACAGCTGTTGAAATTTGACTCACATATTTGGTGAACCTGTTATGCGTGTAGGCGGATCGAAATGACACACCTTCTGCAGCTGATTTGAAATGCAAAATACCTCCCTCCCATCTGCCTTAAAAAACCAAGTGTTTAGCAAACCTTAACCCGTGCATGCGTCACTACCCAAACAGAACTTATCTTCATGAGAAAGATCAGGCTCAGCGTCATAATTTCTTTAAATGTTGTCATTTTAATGCCTTAAACTGGTATACCGTGGCTATAAAAAGGTGTCTAATCTCACATCTAGAGCCCTCATATGGATCTAAGATGTCACTACAAATACAGAAGTAGAGAAATACGGGGCTGTAAAAACAGGAACTGCTTTGTCGTGTTCCCGGGTTACATGATACGTCCATGTGAGTGTCAGAGCTATTCTTACAATGGCATTTACTTTGAAGCAGCTGGTCGTCCCAAAGGGAAAAAACACTTCTGCCAGTGACGGATCATCTCATCTTGAGCTGGACTCAGATCTTAAAGAGAGCCCAGAGGAGCAGGCAGGTCAAGACTGTTTGAATCCACTCGCTGCTCAGCCTCAGTCCCCCTCACCAGAGGCAGAATACGACAAACTGCTGGTAAGCAGAAAAATAACTGCCTTAACTTAGTATGTTCTTCAATTCAGAGAGTGCTAATTTTGCAGTTTTTCAAATGTCACTGAAGTGAAAGTAAGTGGTAGAAAAAAAACTTGTATGTTGCTGTATAGATAAAGAATTGTTGTTCTGCTTTGATAGCTGTAAGAACTAGTTTTTTTTCCCCCAAATATTTTATAGCATTGTTCAGAAAAACATATGCCTGGGTCTAGACCTTTGAATCTGCTTCAATTTTTGTCTTTTATCGGGCTCAGTGGGCTCCTTAACGTTTCAGCTTGTGATTTAAACGCTGATTCATCAGTGTTTAAATAATATCTGTTTATGGGACTGTGTATAAAGCATAGTTTATTTGAGATTCATGAGCCACAGTCAGTGAGGGATGTTTGTCCCCTGCAGCTGTCAAGCGTTGTATTTCTCTCTACAATATACAGTTTTTACCTGTCAGTTTAAAAGAAAGTTCCATGAAAGACTGTTTTTAGGAATTGGTGCCATATAAAGGAAGTTGAATTAAAATTTGAGGGGAAAAAATCTCCCAAGTAAATGTGGTAACATCTGAGTCTGAAACATCTGTGGACCATGCCGCCAACATTTTGTCTGGTTTTAAATCAATTTTTATTCATAGATCATGTATCGTGCATTTAAGAGAGATTCCTCCTCATAAACAGCCAATAGGTGCAGCAGAACATGTTGTATTGTATAAACATAAGGCCAAGCCAGCTGCAGAGGGAATCCAGTAAATTATTCAAAAATAATTGGCTGTTTTAAACAATACCAACTTCTTTGGTTATAATTGGTGTTTCATTCTTGTCTTTTACCCCCTGAACACAGTTTTCTTTTAAACAAACCAGCTTACAGTCATGCCCAGGGGTTTTTGCATTTATAAGCACTCAAAGTTGATCACAGTTTTTGGGCTTCTGCCTGGCCACCCACTTTTTAAAGATTAACCGTACTAAAAACATCCTCAAAGACCCAACTTCTTCCAACAATCTTGGAGCAATTTCATGAAAATCTGTGCATTTTCCAGCATGCCGGAGCATCATGTCACAAGGCAAAAGTGATAACTTAGAGGCTCTGAGATCATCAAATTATTAACATTTTAGATCCATCACCAGGAAGCTGTGACGGTCAGTTCTTAAAAAAGCAGATGGGTTGAATTTATAATAAAGAAGCTGAAGAAGATTATATGATTTTAACAAGCAACAAAACCTCACAGCTCTGGGAGCAGGCTGAAAAAGTGATATGGGCAAAGAGCACACATCAGTATCTGACACTTTTATCTGATAAATTATATGTTGAGAACAACTTTTACACACAACTCTCTTGACGTCGTCTTTAGTTTATAACCATATTACAGCTAAGAAGCAGTACAAACATTTCCACTGGCTAAAGCAAGAAAAGTCTTTTTATTCTCTATTAAACACTATATTTTATTGGTACCTGTGACACTGACAGGATGTGGAGGCAGTACCGATGCCTGACGGGCAGCTCTGCTTACTGGCTCTGCCACCAGAGTGCTGTGAGGGGGAGGGACCAGAGCCTATGCCATACCTCAAATTAATCTGCCGCTACATCACTGACCGCAAGGTGAGTCTGAAGAACACTGATCTAATCCCAGTTTTTTTTGTTTTTGTTTTGGGTTTTTTTTTTTTGGCAAATTGCAAGTTATCTTCAGCATATTCTCTCTTTCTTTGTCAGGGTGTGGTTTCAGGCATCCTGCTGGTGACTTCTAATAAAATCTTCTTTGACCCGTGTAAGACACATCCTCTGGTGAAGGAGCATGGCTGCGAGGAGTACCTTTTGTCATACTCTGTAGACAATCTGGCATCTGTCTCCTTCTTCTCTGATATCTCACATGTTCACTTCAGCACCTCTCAGCAGAGGTCAGCAGGGATTCATAGTTAAACACTTAATAGTCTCAGATTACTTGAAATGCTGATATAACCACTTTTTTATTGCCTTTTCAGGAGAAAAGGGATCAAAATTTTTCAAAAGTTGAAACCCATCAAAACCCGGCTCCTGAATCAAAAGGGGGAGTCATGTCCACCTCTGGTGTCTGCTGCACCATCGGATTTATCCAGTCTGGCTCTGAACCTGACCAAGGAGGTTTCTGAAGATGAAGAGGCAGAGAGCAGAGACATGGCAGAGGCTGAGCGGGAGCTAGCTAGCAGCCCTGTGGAGGTGCTGACAGAAGCATCAGTAGGCAGCCTGGGAGTGGCTGTCCTGAGCAGTGCTGCCACCTTCTGCTGTGGAAGTCAAGAGGTGGCGAGTAAAGTAAACATGGACCCGCTGCACGCTGAAAAAGGGAGAAGACTTCTGTGAAGAATCAGACTGCAGGTTTGAATGCGAATTATATCTGTCTGATTGACGTCTTAGGATTTCTTTGGCATAAGTCAATCTTTGCTCTTTATTTATTTCACAGCGCCCCAGAGGTCATCAGCTGGGGGTCTGATGTTTGTGAGGCTGCGGGTTCAGCCATCTGCAGGAAAGAAAAAGGGTGTCGGGAGGTCTTCCGCTGGGATCAACCAAAACTTTATCCAAAAGGGATGCCTGGCTTGCCCTGTCACAGGATAGGTAACTAAAGGATTTCACAGAGAAGGGGCAGGGATTTAAAGGGATATTCCAACAATTTGGTACTCAGAAGCGACAGGGAGTACACATGATTATGGGTCAAACTCAAAATATTCACTGCACCTCATGTAATGCAAATCAGAAGGTTTTTTTAAAAAATACTGCCTCCTGCCCCTAAATAAACCAACTGCAGTTTATAACGAAGGCTCTTTGTTAAGTCTCAAGCCCACGCCTAAATGCTCTACAATCTGAGTTAGCCAGAGGAGCACCTTCAGTCAGAGACTAAAAATTATTAAATGTTCCATCCTGTCCTCGTTTTTCTGCTTGATCAAATTCTCCAGCGTCCACAGCCTAGTCAGTCGATTTCCCCCCAGATATTGATATTGTTTTTCCTGATACTGATATAACACTGATTTCAGCTTTTATTAACATGAGTTTAAAATCTCCTGAGTCTGTCATAATCCACCTACAGTGTTGTGAAAAAGTATTTGCCCCCTTCCTGAGTTCTTAGGGTTTTTTTTGCATATTTGTCACACTTACAGAGATAACCCCAATAAATACAAGGTCTCTTTGGGTAAATGTTTACTTTGTACACTTACTTATCTGTTGCCACTCAGTGAACATTAGACACATAAACATTACTTTGGCCTCAGAAAAAGTTATAAGAGATTCAGTCTGTCAGCAGTTAATTATGCATGAACAATAAGGATGACGTCCAGTAATAAAACCACGTTGGTCCTGAATATGTAAAAATAGTGAAGTTTTATTCATGCTATTTTTACTCCATAATGTTTAATAAGTTTTACTTTGTTTCACAGCAACAGTTTATAATCTATATACATGAAGTAACCTAAGAGTAAAGTACAGAGGAGTTGCTAATAGTGCTGCATCAGCAATAATGATGCAGTAATATAACAATGTAACAATACTTAAGTCAATACTAATGCAGAAGTTTTTCTTTTGAATATTTTTGTGGTGTGGCATTACTGCTTTCAATAAATGATTGCAAATGTTTCCCACGCTACTATTAAAATGTAACATCTTATGCAGTCAAGATTAGGACTTTTTAACTGAGCGATCCCCTCCGAAGTACTGACTAGGTTCTGAGAAACTCAAATCTCAAAGGAACCAATATGATGCTGAAATCTGCCGTGGTATAAGGAAAGCACATAAATAAACAAAGGCTGGCACCCGGCACAGCAATACGTAACTGCAGCCACAAGAAGGATGAAAAAAAAAAAAAGCCAATGTATTGCTTCATGGAATTTGACAGACCTGGCAGAGCTTTGATATACACTACACATAAGATCAAACAAATCTGCTTTCGACGTAGCCCTCAACTATGAGAGATACTACACTCCACTGGTGAACAGGCCAGTTGGATTCTATTGGTTATTGTATTATTTGTTCTGTGAAAATTACCAACCCCACAACAGGCAAAGCAACTGTGACTGCAGGTTTTATACTCTCTTTTTTTTATTACCCTGACTTGTTTCACTTACTGTAGTGATGATCTGTTATTTGGCTTGTGGTTTGTACAGAGTCTTGTTTGCTAAATGTTTAGACTTCCTTTGTTAGCAAAGACACTAACAGGACATATATTTGACAAAAATAACTTAGGGAAAAGTCTCCGGAGCTTGAAAAAGGCGACTCGACTTCTTTAAGTTTTTGAAGACGTTTCACCTTTTATCTGAAAGGCTTCTTCAGTTCTCACTTCTTCAGTTCTTCACTTCTTCAGGGAGAACTGAAGAAGCCTTTCAGATAAGAGGTGAAATGTCTTCAAGAAACTTAAAGAAGTCCAGTCACCTTTCAAGCTCCAGAGACTACTATGACCTGGATGACTGAGAACCTACACAGGCAACTTAAGGAAATGCCAGCCTTCCTTCTTTTCACACATGCTTTGACATTTACTATTATTATTTAATATTGTTGCTATTATTGTTATTCCTCACTCACCCTATGGGCGGTTTTTGTTTTGTCCTTCAAGCTCAGGGCCCAGAGGCCTGGGAGCTTGGTATTCACTAAACACATGATCAGTTGTGGCCATCTTCCTGATGTAGTCATGGGTCTTTGTTTTTTTCTTCCTGGATAGTGGTTCTGACAATCATTAGTCCTCGGCCTCCTCCAGTTCAGGGTGCTCGACTTGGGGTGAAACCCTCCATGCATGGAGGAACTTTTGTGTCTCAATGTCAGTGGCTTCTTTCTCCTCCTTTGGCCAGCTTATTATCACAGCGGGGTTTCTGATAACTGGCTGGGTGTAAGTGTTGATTGCTGTTGATCTTGTTTTTCCCATTCAGTTGACTTACTCTCTGCAGGTATTTGTAGAACGGGAAGCAGAGCCTTCAGCTTCTTCTTTACTCACCTCTTTTTGCTCTCTCTGTGTTTATACATCACTCTGCATTTACTCATTAGTTATTATTAATCTCTAGCTCTCTTCCAAGTATGTCTATTGTCCTGTCTCCCTTCCTTCACCCCCAGCCAGTTACAGCAAATGGCTGCCCCTTACTGAGTACGCGTTTCTCACAAAAGTTTTTTCCTGTAAAAGGGAGTTTTTCCTTCCCACTGTCACCAAGTG
>JAMQGT020014573.1:0-14647 GCA_024447675.2 Pterophyllum scalare
GTTTCTGAGTGGACCCTGCTCCTTTAAAACGCTGGATGAGGTGCCATGTTGGAACTTTCAGTGACCAGTATGAGAGAGTGTGAGAGCTGTACTACAAAACTGAACACACCTGCTCCCTATGCACACCTGAGACCTAGTAACACTAACGAGTCACATGACATTTTGGAGGGGAAATGACAAGCAGTGCTCAGTTTGGTCATTTACGGGTGTAGTCTCTTAGGGGTGTACTCACTTTTGTTGCCGCTGGTTTAGACATTAATGGGTTATTTTGAGGGAAGTTATATAAGCTGCACACAGACTACTTTTCATTGTGTCAAAGTGTCATTTTGTCAGTGTTGTCCCATGAAACAGATATACTTAAATATTTGCAGAAATGTGAGGGGTGTACTCACTTTTGTGATACACTGTATCACTAAAATGCAACTTAACCCTACCTAAGTGGTTGACTTCTAATCTGGTAGATGTAAGTTTTTTCCTCACAGTGACTATTTATGTAAATTAACATTTAAATGTAGAAATGTGTATTAAATTTGATGCTATGAAACAATGCCTTCAGAACAATGTGATATATTTTGAAGAAACGCAATGAGAAAAATGTTAATATTCTTTATCTGTGCTCTGATGTTGACTTGCTAGAATTTTTGATCACGCCAAGCAAAATTTTTGGAGTTGAAGGATCTTTTTTTTTCTCTTAGAGACCTTCCTGGATGGATTAGTGAGAATGCTTCAGTTGAAAGATTAACTTCCAGTTTAACTTTTACAGACAGCCTCAAACTAACTTTATGGACTCTTCAATATGATGCAGAATTTATAACTGAGTCATTGCGTCCAAATTGTCCGGTGCATAATGCAGTGAAGCAATTGTAAACCTATTTTTTTTACATCACTCTGCTTAACATTTGGTATGAGGTTGTTCCCCTGAAACACTGTCTTTGGTATATGCCAAGCATGCTACTGTGACTGGGGCCAAATAGCTCTATCGTTACAGAGAAAGGCCTGGTCTTTACTTATATTCTCTTTGAGCAGTAGTTTCACAGGCAATCATCAGATCTCGATGGGGGAAAAATCATGCTGGATTTCTATGCTGATATCGACTGGGTAATGTGTTAGAAAGGAAAGGAGTTCTGTACCATCTCATTTGATGGTACTGAAAATTATCAACCTACAAAGGGCTGAATTCAAAGACCAAAAATCAAATTGAAAAAATGATGCGGTAGGTGAGTGCATGTCCATGATCTCCTTCCAGATCTGGACCATCACTGAGCTCCTGGACAATCCGTGACCTGACGGCACCGGATGCACCAAAACATAATGTCTCAGAGGTGTTCTATTGGATTTAGGACAGGAGAGAGTGGGGGTCAGTCAATGGTATCAAAATCAGTCCTCCAGAAACTGCCTGCATACTATCGCCACATGAGGCCAGGCATTGTTGTGTACCAGGAGGAAGCCAGGACCCACTGCACCAGTGTACGGTCTGACAATGGGTCCAAGGATTTCATCCTCATACCTAATGGCAGTCAGGGTGCTGTTGCCTAGGATACAGAGGGTTCCTCCAGGATATGCCTCCCCAGACCATCACTGACCAACATCCAAACCGGTCATGCTACACAATGCCACAAACAGCATCTTCACAGCTCCTCTAGACTCTTTCAAGTCTGTTACATGTGCTCAGGGTGAACCTGCTCTCATCTGTGAAAAGCACAAGTCACCAGTGGTGGACCTGCCAATTCTGGCATTCTATGGCAAATGCCAGTCGGGCTCCATTGTGCCAGGCAGTGAGGGTAGGGTCCACTAGAGGATGTCGGGCTCTCAGGCCATGCTCATGAAGTCTGTTTCTGATTGTTTGGTCAGAGACGTTCACACCAATGGCCTGCTGGAGGTCATTTTGTAGGACTCATTCTGTTACTCCTTGCACAAAAGAGCAGGTATAGGATACCGGGGCAGATGGGTTATGGACCTTCTACAGCCCCGCTGTCAGTGGCTTCCACATTCCCATTCCTCTCTTGGAGGTTGTCTCATTGTTGCCATTGTTGTTCTTAATTTCATCAACACCAAAGCAGCTGAAACTGATTAAAACCCCCCTCTGTTACTTGACAAGATTTGAGAACTCTATATATCCATATCTATGTTGCCTCCACTGTTGCTTACTCTGTATGTTAATACTTGTTTTAGCATGTATAAGACAAATGATGAACCTCAGCAGGGATCACACAGAACTAGCAGGGAGACAGATTACATATCTAAAATTGTAGGGAAATGACTTCTGTAATGCTCCTTGGTGTTTTATTCCCAGGGCCGATAGAGGTAGCCATGTGCCGCAACATCTTTTTTCCCCTTCTTCCTTTTTATTTTTCTCTCGTATATGAGCAGAATTTTCAGGTGGATTTCTTCTTCCTCTTGAGCAGTCGAGGAGGCTTCATCTGGCAGATTGAGACACAGTGCCATTAGCATACTTATGAACTTCCACACTGTCTTAATTCTCATATTAAACACCTGCCTTGTTTTACTGCTGAGATGTTTCTGAACACCATCCCCGTTTCTCTTTCTGATTCATAACTTTATAATTTCTTTCATCTTTTTCTCTCTTCTTTCTTTTATTTCTAACTTCTGTTCATCTTCCATAACAACTTATCACCCAAGGTAGGCCAAAGAAAGTGCCAAAACCCCCTCAATATTTACAGCTTTAAAAAAATCTTTTAAATATTTTTTTTAGAGTACATTGTGTGATCATAAAAAAAGAAGCTGTAAATTGGTATGTTAACATCTGAAGTATTTTTTTTAATATATCAAATAACAGGGTAACAGCAAAAACAAAGCATTTGCATATCCTTTATCACATTTTTGAGTACAAAATTCATACATTCATTATAAATGATTTAAAAGTAATGAGGCATTGCAATTTATGGTGGACATAATTAAATGTTTACTATAGGCACATTATGACATATGAAACACATGGCATTGTATTATATTTAAACTTGGCCAGGCAATAACAATATTTGCCCTGTTTTTCGTTTGTTTTGTTTTGTTTTTTGTCAAGAGAAGTGACACACATATACCAAAAATAATTTCAGTTTAAGTTATTTCCTGTTCTATTTTAAAGATCTCCCACTTTCTTGCTTTTCATTTAGAGTTACTTTTGGTCATTTTGTAGTTTGTAGTTTCTCCTCACTTCTGGGTCCCAGCACTGACCTCCTGATCAATCTAGATGGGGCCCCCACCTTCCCATCAAAGTCTCCAGCTTCCCTGTGCTCCCATCTGTCTGAGTTCCTGAATTCTCCTGTTCTCTGTTATTTTTTCAAAGTCCTTCTTCTAATCTCTTTCACCCACCTGCCCAAATTTGATATTTTTTTGTGCATTTTTGCAATCTGGGAGAAGAATGGGTGTTATCACAAGCTTTAAGTTTCCAATTAGTTACTTCCTGTTTTATTTTGAAATCACCAGCTATTTTTCTTTTAAATTAGTGCTACTTCTGGTCTTCATTTAGTTTTGAACCAACATTGGGCAGCACATGTTACACTTGTACTCCAGTTTGAAAATGGTAACTGTTTTCCTGTTCATCTCCTGCAAGCTTATGAGTGTGAGCTAGCTCAGCTGCTCAGATGCATTTGATGTCTCTGACAGGCTGGTGATGTGTCCAGGATGTACCCTGCCTATTACCCTATGGCAGCTTTGACAGGTTCCAGCTTCAGATTCATGGTATGTTTGTGCCCATTTGCATAGGTATTTGGCCACACGGAGTGAAAGATTGTGGGTTTACAGCCTTTACAGACATAACTGTGTGTAGTCCTCAAATAAACTAACAGAATGTAACATTCCACTGTGCATAGGTCAAACACTGTTTGAATGAAAAGTGATGAAAAGGAAATGGAATGACAGCAGACACCATGTAAAGGGAGAAAAATAAAAAAAACAAAACAAAGAGAAACATTACATTTCAAAAAAGCAGCATGGAGCACACAGACAGTGGCTGTAGTGTACACTATCTATTGTTTTTAACAACTGGTTTCACATCAACTCTTTGTATGATACAACATTGCTCTTTTCTGCTTCTGGCTGATCGGGTAAGCAAGAACAGCCCACAAATCACCCCTTAAGGCGATTCATTTTTTGCACAACACTTTGTATCTAAGAGTTGGTTGCTAGTAGATATTCCAGCTATTGTTGCATTGGTATTCCCCCATCAGGTATTTATAATGCATACATCTCGTGCATCAACCTTGTTTAGGCTGTTGTTGCTAAATTTCACTAACTTTCTGTGGTCTCGTCATGTGTGGACACCTCTTAACGTCAGTATCCAGATGGATGAGATATAAAACAGCAGTAGTTGTTTTGCTTTTTTTCCCCATGAGTCCATTTTTTCACAGTGGACTCATGTTTCTCATCTGAAACCTATTTTCATGAGTCCAAACCAAAATTACACGAGTCAAATTTTTCCAAGGCAAACTAATGCCAAAAGCATAACCAGAAAATCACCATACTCATATGCAAAGCCCTGCTGTGCATATTGGGGATTTTCTGGCTGTGTCCAAGGTAAACTGAAGAAGATGCCTTGAAAACAAAGATGTTTTGAAACGAAGCAATGAAAAAAATACAGGTGTCTAGGATCAGGCTGTGGATCTTCTATCACATTATTGTTTTTAATCTGAAATTATAAAAAAGATCAGTTGAGAATGCTTTCCCAACTTCCATTCAAGTATTCATGCACAAAAATAGTATATTCAGCACTGAGTGCATATACATTTGCCTGTCCCCTGAAATTCCAGCCCAAACTTGACATATGACAATGGGACTTTGACAGAGGGATGGCCTAGGCCACTGCTGAGAGTCTGAAAGGGCCTACAAAATGTGTACAAACCTTGATTTTTAATGGCTGTGTTGGCTGAAATCCAAAGGAAAAGTCCCTGACCATCTAGGTTGGTTACCATTGTTTTCTACCACAGTCAAACCTGATACGAAAATAACCCCGCTTCCAGGCCAGATATCCTGATACTATGGTTACATACCTACATACACAAACTACTTCCTGGTCTTTTGGTTTTGTAAATCTAGGTAAAACTCATACATCCACAATGGTGCAGATGTTTTGTGGCTTTGTAAGACTGAAAAATATATGTCTACTACACATTCACTTACAAGTTATTGGACGCTCTCTGGGGTGTACTTCTGGTTTCAAAATGTGTCCAATTACAACTTCCATTCAGGAATGCATCTTAGTGCTACCCCTGTAAAAAGAGAAAGAAAGCTAAAACTGTTTTTGTAGCAGGCTATAAACATGTTTTTAAATTTGTAATCTTGTTGTCATCTTGACATTTTAAGATGGCAATCAAACGATTGCATACTGACACTCTTTTGGAGCCAGCCTCAA
Organism: Pterophyllum scalare; assembly: GCA_024447675.2. Taxonomy (NCBI): domain Eukaryota; kingdom Metazoa; phylum Chordata; class Actinopteri; order Cichliformes; family Cichlidae; genus Pterophyllum; species Pterophyllum scalare. The sequence continues at coordinate 5,369 of JAMQGT020014573.1, forward strand.
GTGGTCATTAGAGAAACTGCAGTTTTTACTAATTATCTATATTTAAGTAGGTATTCAGCCTTCCACCAAGAAAGTGTGCTTGTTTTCCAATATAATCACTTCTAGCTCGAAGACAGAGAAGAGGCAGAGACAGAGAATGCCCATGGTAAGTTGATTATTTTCTCAATATCACAAGAATCAAGATGTTTCTGATTTGCATTTTGCTGCATGACTTTCATTAATGAGAAAATTCTGATTGGCACATTTTCTGAAACATCCTAGCTCTGTAAGATGCTATTTCAATTGTATTATGCACACAGTGTGACGAATGTCACACTCCAGGTGCCATAGATGTCAAGTTTCTCTGCCTCACAATCTCAAACATGTCTGCTTTATGTCCCTTTTGTTTTATTTTGCTGCCATGGTGACAGCACTCTTGAAAAATAAAATACAAGCAAAAATAACTGACATTAAAGAACAAGAACAATTTTAATTTTCAGAGAATAAAGCTGGAAGTTCTACCCCTTGAGCTGTGTGTGCAGAGACAACTCGTGTTAATCACGCTCTATGCTAACGCTATCTTTCTTTGTCTCTGTGGTGGAGAAACCATTACATGTTATATGTCTGTTTATTAGATCTTTGCTAATTAAAGAAAAGGTCACAGAGAACAGTGGAGATGTCAAACAGAACACACAAAAAAGTTCATGTCATGAGATAATAGCGCAACAAACCACTTTGCTCAGCACTGGGTTTTCCTTTGTTCCACCTCGTCTGCATACCATATTATTTTATATAGACTTCTGCTGCAAGTTGTTGGTGATAGTTAATAGTTTAATTCTGTTCTGCTGTGCAAGTGGCAACCTCAGTCTGTCCACCACTTACGTCTAGAGTAGGAAATATCTTTATTACAGTAAATATGTTGGATTGATTGCTACAAAGATTTTCATGATTTGCCAACAAGTTCTATAGACGTTGGAATTCATGTGAGCTCTTGACCATGATGACAATGTGATTGACATCTACGTTCTTTTGTAAGAATACAGGCAACCAGTGGCCAAAATGTAATTTGGTTAAAATATCTTAACCATATACTAACCAAATTTTCAGTGAAATGTCTTAAAACCTGGAATACAGACATTCAAATACCCCACAGAATCAGACATTTCAGTCGCATTCTGATATTTCATCTCACACTATCTTTGACAAAATAATGTATCTGCCAATTTGTTATCAATATTAGACATAAGAATTGGTCAAATTAGGTTGCACAATTTTCCCTTAAAATATCCATCATTCACTTTAAAGTGAACCTAATATACTAATTTCCAGCTCTATATTGTAATCTTGGACTTTACTCGAGTAACTTTGGTTGATTCTTTCATAAACCCAAAGAGCTGACTCAGATGACTGTTGGTGAATTTGCACAACTTATGTATTGTAAGTGGACAACACTGAATCGACAGTGGAAGCAGGGGAGTGGGCTGGCTCAAGGCTAGAAAGCGAGTATTAGCTTTAAAGCACAAGATGAATGGAGCATCATGTAGTGTCTGAAGTGAGATCTATAACTCCTTACTTGTCAGGGAGTCGGGTGAGAGTTGGCCAGGTGTGGGTTCCATGTAATCCTAGGCAGTGTAATCCTTTCAGTGTTCTCCTGTCTAGCCCTCCTGTTATTCCCTGTGCCAAGTCAATCTCATTCTCCTGTTTAGTTGCGTCTCACTTCCTGTTTTATTTTGGTATCAGTTCTTTTCTGTGTCTTGTCCTGTGTTAAACTTCTCCCCTGTCTCATTATGCTAACTGTCTTCAGCTGTGTCCCCCATCCATCTTCTCTTCCCTCATTACCTCTTGCATATACTGTCTTAGTCTTCTTTTGCCCTTTGTTGCATTGTCAATGCCTTTTTGGGTTTCCTAGTTCTGTTTTGCCTGTGCTTCCTGGATATGTATTTCCAGTATTCTCCGGATATTGGCAATCCCTTGGCTTAGCTTTTTGTTGTTGGTTTTTTAACCTTGTTATTTACTGGATATTAAGTGCTTGCCTTATGTTGTTTTCACTTTTCTCCTTGCTAATATTTGACTCTTTCCATCATTTGCAAGATGACTCCCTCAATTCAAACAAGCAGTCCCAGACTCCATAAAATCTCAGACACCTTGCCATACAAAATACAAGTGTGTGTTTTTTGATGGTAGACTATAGCACAATTTTTATCACCTTAAATCAGTTCAACAGAGCCTGTTTAAAAAATGACTGTCTGTTAGAGAATAAATAATAAATGTCAAGAGGGAGGCATCCTGAAGGACGAATGGCTCAGTCCTCGTATAAAAACCTCACCTAGGATGCCTAGTAGGCAGTAATGCTGCGAAGTGAAGGCAAACCTCATAAAAGGAGCAGCGTGCAATGGAGAAGGGCTCTGTCACCTGTGGGGAACTAATGGCAGTCAAGAGGCGCCGAAAACCTGAATAAGGAGATACTAAAATTGATGAAAAGAATCAGCCATCCAGCCTGATTGTCACTCTCACATAGGAGGTGGAGGTGAGACTGTGTGTGTGTGTCTGTGTGTGTGTGTGTGTGAGAGAGAGAGACACACACACATACAGCAATACATCAAAAGCATCATATTGTTTCCATCCTCTGTTTTTAGTATAACATAACTCAACTTTGCAGTCTTAAACCAACACACTTTTTAAGTTAGTGAGATGTTCATGTTTGCTGACATACCTGGGGCCATAAGTGAAGAGCTATGTCAGCCTCTATGCCTCCAGTCCAAGGCACATTTAACTAGCTGGGAAATAAGATTGGAAGCAAGTACCTTCTAGCACATGTTGAACCAAAGTAAAAAATAAATCTTTCATGATTTGTCCCACTCTGTCAAGTGACCTGTTATCACACCTTGGCGTATGTGATTATGCGCATGAACAATAGTGGATTCAGGACACCTCCAGGGGAATGCGCCCACTGGGGTTTAAATGCCTGGGGACTTGCCACCATTGGTTTTAGAACTGAAGAAGCTTTTTGGATGAGAGAAATGTCTTCAGAAACGTTGCCTTTTTTAAGCTGCCAGAGACTATAACCAGCAGCCTTGAATTAAATTAAAGAACCAAAACCCTAGGAATACAAGCATAAAGGAACAAACCAGGAACAACAATGCAACATGCCAAACTCTGAGTCCTAGACCCAGGGACCATGACACCTGATCATCCCTGTACCAGCCATCTCACACCTACTGTATATATGCAGAGAAAGAAAGATGAAATGTGCAATTTTAATAAAACCAAGTTGCGATGGTAATTTTACAACTTTCAAATGTACAAAAATATCAGGCAGGTCTTGAGTCTAAATGTGAGCAAGTAGGAGACTTCTGAAACTAATCTTTACGTTCATAATTTTTGTTAAAATGTATCAAAATACACCCACACTATAAGACATATCGATGCCAGGTGTGCTCCATATGAGACCTGGTGAACTGTAACGTCGGTGTGAGAGTAGCAGTGGGTTTAATGACACCACTTCAACATGAATTAACCTGCTCATTTAAAAAGCTGCTACATGTTGTTTGACTGATCAGTCAATTAATTTCAAACTATTAGAATGTATTTGTCAAGTGGTGTGGACTCTCTGCTCACCTCATGCTCTGCTTCCATCTGATCCTGGCAGTGGTATTCTGTTTGGCAAGAGAGGGCCTATAAATAAAGGCCTGCACAAAGAATGTGTTAATTACTAATTAGAGAGAGCGGGACAAACCGAGGGTTTGCTGGAAAGCTATGAGTGTGTGTTTGTGTGCGCCTGTGAGTGGGTGTTTGGTGTACATTTTATTCTGAGGCACACAGTGATGGTGCCGCCAGGACAGCATCACTGCAAATCAGATGGAACAGCCAAGGGGGACACTGCTCAGTAAAGGTACAATGAGTAAGAGTGATGACATTATAATCTATCTGTAGGTGCTAACGCATGTTTATACAATAAGCAAGAAAGAAAAAATACTACATATCCTATATTAGGATACAACAAAATACATATTTTACTGTCATCAAAGATATTTTTTTCAACAAATGTCAGCTCAAATTATGAATAGATAACAAACACTAAAATAAAATAAAAAATGGAGGGGGTCTGGGGTTTCCTCTCTACTGTTTTTGAGTTTTTACCCTACAACATAAAGCCCTTTGAGGTGGCCGTTGTTGTGATTTGGCCTATATTAATAAAACTGAATTTCACTGAACTGAACTGAATATTATCACAATGTGCTATAGCTTCTGCTCATCTGTTGCTTAACTTTAACTTACAAAAGCTATATGCGGTACACATAGTGTGCACATAGTGTTCACTGCATATGAGGTCTATTGCAAAACTAGGTGTATGAGCAATTTTAAAGATGCGGTAGTCTGCAGTTGTATACACTGAGTAAGGGATATATGAAAAGAGCAGTGTGCAGCATAGACAGTTTAATATCCCGATAAAGAGTGGGGCCTCTAAAATGTTCTACTTGCTCTCAGGGTGGTACTTGACCATAGGGATCCAAATACACGCTACCTGTTAAATCTTTGCAAGAGGAGAAGATTAACAACAACATTCATCTTAGGTACTTCCACTGCTCACCCTGTAAGAATCCCGTGTTAGTCAAAATGAGTGAAATTTTACCACTCCACTAGCTTTGCCATGACTAAGGCTACAGGGGCAGTACATTAATTAATTTAAACTCATTCTCTTGCAACGCAAAGTTAACAGATACAGCCCAAGACAACAGAGTTAGAGTCTGTGCAGGACGAGAGGCTCAGGACATCTGAATGACCTGATCAGCCTGCTCGTACCACAAAAAGGAGATAGTAAGGACTGGAGCCAGCTGAGCTTTCAAAATAGGAGAGAGGTGGTTGTCTGGTAAAGTGATTGTAATGTTGTCTTAGACAGATGAAACAAAATATTCTTGGGAAGCAGTTAATACCTGTTATTACCTGAGCAGCCCACTCAAGCTGGCTGTGTGTGGAAAGGCTACCCCCCAAAAATCAGAAGTTTGTACCACCTAAACAACACCCATAACTTTTTAGTATTTTTTTAAACCAAGAATCTCATACAACAACCCTCAAACAACGTTTTACAAAACTACTGAAAAATATAGAATAGCCACCCAGGTCTTAATGTGTATATGACTTTCTAAATAGTGAGTCCTCCTCACTTCCCATCCTGCCATTATAAGTGTGCCATGAAAATATTGCCAGATTTGGTCCTCTTGTTCCTCTTCCCTTCATCTAAAAAGAATGTTTTCATATTATGAAATAATAATGCCCTGTTTGCAGCTGCTGTCACAGCTCCATAATGGGGGTGCAGGAGTGAAAGAAAAGTGGGAGAATTAAACTTTAAGGAGACAGAGGAAATTTAGCAGTGTCTATTAAAACTCACATTTAAAGGAAAAGGGGGAGGGGGTGAAAAGGAGAAGAAAAAAGAAGAGACAGAGGTTTGAAATAATGGGTTTGCAGGGTTTCTTCTCTCACTTTGCACTCTTCTGGTTGGCTGACTGGGTGCCAGTTTGGCAAGCCCTCATCATTAAAGATGGCATATGCAGTCGATGGGTCCCTCAGAGTAATGCGAACTTCTGCAGCCTGTCTTTCTAGACTCATCCTCCTCCCACCTCCACCCCACCTGCCTGCCTTCCGCTCACTGATGTTAAAAGAAATCTTTATTGTCATTCACATATCCTATTCACTTTGTTCACCTGCAGTGACAACTCTGAGCTGTGTGTGAGAGAAACTGTGTGTACAGGTGAATTTATGCTTTCTGTGTGGTGGTTTCACAGGCAAAAAACAAAAAAGGTGAGAGGATGCAGGATGTTGCTTTCTATCTGTGTGTGTGTGTGTGTGTGTGTGCGCGCGCACTCACTGCTGTACAGTAGCCTACCCCGTCCTCCCCCATTCAGCTCCCTCTTCTTCTAGATGTCGGCATCCCTGAGTTTCTAAATGCTCCCTCATTAGCCAAAATCTGTTTGAAAACCTCCAAGTGAGAGGCTGGTAACGAAGTGGTACTGTCTCGATCCCTCTATCTTCCAAATATGTGACAGGTGGGGAGAGAATGAGGGGTGGGGTTGGGGTGTGAGGGTTGTTTGATTTAAGGATGAGGAGGTGACTGAGGGGAGGAGGAAGAGGAGGAGGAGGAGAAGGAGGAAGTGAGAGAGGAAAGGATGTGAGGTGGACCTCAGTAATGTTGGGGGGGGGGTGTCACCTGCTTTGCAGAATCTCTCCACCCTTCATGTGTCTTCGTGCTCCTTGGTGACTGCAGCACCTTGATGGGAGAAGGATGACAAGTTCCGGTAAATAATTGATTGGGCTCAGCCACTCAGTTTGCCCCATGCTTCATTATACCTCATTGGCTCCTTAATGGGGTGAATCATCTGAAGACACTAGGCTAGTAGCAGAGATGGCCACCTGAAGAAGAAAGCAAGTTTCTGATCTTTTCAGGTGTTACCGAGAGGAAGACACCAAAGTCCCGGTACTTCCTCTTTGAAATCAGCGGCAGTGTTATGGTGACCAGTCAAGTTTTTAATCATGGGATGAGATATCAGTAGTACATAGATACTTGGCATTTCATTGTCAGTTCATTGCCATTCGAGCTGTGTTGCACCACTGTGAACAGTTTAAGGAAAGAATACATTTTTCTTTGAAGAGCATCTTCATTCCTTGATAATGAAGTACCTTGCTCTTAAAACACAGAACGAGAGCCTTTGAAAGGAAACTTTCAACAAAAATAGCAGTAAAATAATTGTGTTAATCGTGGGTAAATCTAAAATCACAGAGAAGTTGTGATTGGCAGAAAACATCACAGTAATTTCTTTACTTCAGGTGAGGCAGCAGAAGTCTGCTGTGTGTTTATGAAAATGGAAGTATCTGAATCCTCTGGGTGATGAGCTAAAAATGCCAGGCGTACTCTCTGCCAGTTGTCTCTTGACCCCGACACCAGGGCTGATAAGAGACGGTCACATGTGCCTGAAGAGCTACGTGGGAGTGATAAAGGGTGATTTTTAGAAGACGCATCACACACACAAAATGAAAGTCTTACATCTTTTTCTTATCTCCAGACATTTTTCTCCACAGGGAGAGATAAGGGTTCAAGCTTAAAAGGACCAATTATCTCCTAAATAAACAAATACGGACAGTCATGTCTGTCAAGCTATGACAAATCCACCTCACTGTATTAAAATTCTATATAACCTAAATCAAAGGAAATTATGGAGCACTGCCAGTGAGAAAACCTTTTCTTGAACTGTATCCATCCACTGAAACAGCTTTCTGGTGAATTTGGTTGAATCATTAGAGGTTTATTAAAGTGATCAACTTGTACCCCATATTTACCTGTTCTAAATATGACTGCATTTTGAGATTATTTCAAAAATATTACCAAGTAGCAGTGTTATAGTGTAGAACATGGCATCAGACCTAAATGGAAGTGTGAGAGGTCAGTTTATTTAACTATTCTAAGCAAAGAGGGGCTTTCTTAGCTTAAAATTATTGTTAGGCTGAAGGTCTCAAAGGGAGCAATTCGTGGACCTCTGAAATGCTTTGAGGAAACTGGATCAGTTGGATCCAGTGCAGACTGAAAGTGAGCATTAAATGATCAATACACTGACCTTTCAAGAGTGGAAACAAGGTCAAATGCTTGGGCTTGGCTATTATATAAACGATGTGTAATGAGGTCAATGAATAAAAAAGTGACCCTTGTGAGCATTTATGTAATCACAATAAACCCTTTGGTACATTGTCAGATCATGCTGTGGCTTAAACTCTGAAGCATGATTTGTGAAGCTCTACTTAGAACTTTCTTAAGATCCAATAGTGCAAAATGCAAATTCTTGGAATTTTTTAACTGGTCTTAAGATTCTGACAGGAGTACACACACACACATCACACACACACACACACTACACTACTATATATATATATATATATATATATATATATATATATATATATACACACACACACACACACAAGTAGCTGTACTCCTACTTGAGTGTACTTTTGAGTCTTTTGAGTATACTTTTGCCACCTCTACATGAAAGCAGTTCACTCTCCTACTGGAATACATCATCTCAACAAAATGCTGCAGACCTAACCTACCGGTAAATTTTGGCATTACGGTTTTTCTTTGAAAAGATTTTCCATTTTGGGATTCCAGCATCTCAAAAATTACATAAAATGGTGTCGATGTTAACCAGTCCCTAATCCTAACCCTAACCCTAACCTCAGATGCATCACCATGTGGGTGTTCAGAGATCAAAACACAAACTAGGCAAACTGATACTCTGAAATTCCAGGACATTTTTCACCTTTTCACTCACATTGTTAAAACTGATAATATCATTAGTTTTCATTAATTTCAATCAAATACAAAATTAGAAGAACCTTCAGACGGAGCCTCAGACTTTTAGACCCTATTCTGAATCTTGGGGAGGCAGTGTGGTGTATATTCAGATTAGTTTGGCACCAGCAAAGAACTTTAAATTAATTTCACCCTTTGTAACTGACAAATGGTGAACTGGAGAACTGTCAGAACTGTCACATGATGCAATGTGCATCAGATCATCTTGTCTCATTTAAAAACTATTTCAAAATAAATCAGATCACCGGGTCATTATCATCTCAGTTCACTCCAACATCAGGTAATTCTCATTTGTTGTGGGTTAATATACCTGAGGGGATACAATTATAGAATAATTAAAATCATATTAATGAGATATAAAATGTCTACATTTACAAGAGTTGACATTAAGCGCTTTGTTTTCTATGCGGAAAACAGGTGACACACTGCAAATACAAGAAAAAACAGGCAATTTTGTTCCCAATTAGTGAGCAGAATGCAAAGTTGTACACTATTTCCTCTTTGCTTATGCTGTGTTTATCTCTATAACTAAGCAGAGAGACTTCAATGAACAAGCTGAACAAAAGTGCATGACTCTAAGAAGCTGGCTGATTTTCAATTAACCTAATGACATGGAGCCTGATGCTATCTGTTTGCTGCAGTTAGCTCAGGTAGCACAATGGATAAACTTGTCACACAGAACAGATTCTGCGAAGTAATGCGACTATGTCATTAAACAGGGTAACTCTAGGACAACAAATATCTCAGTTGGAGGAAATGCAGGGCTCCTATCAGCTCTGAAATGACCAGTTGTACCTTTCTTGTCTGACTTTTGTCAACGCTGCCAGCAGCTTGACTCACTTTAGCAAGAGATCACAGTTAAAGTAAAGTGACCCTGCATTTCTTTTCCCTCCTTGATGACCTTTTACTGGAGCCAGCAGGCTAATTTCTTGCTTCAGTGG
>JAMQGT020014574.1:0-16313 GCA_024447675.2 Pterophyllum scalare
CTGCTTTAAGCTGTGTTTGTGAATTATACCACAGAGTCAGGCACTTCTGATTTGAGGCTTTCCTTTTCAGAGGAGCCACAGTATCCAAAGTCGTACGCAGTGAGGATGTAAAACTATTGATGAGATAATCTACGTCACCGGTAAATGCAACACAAATAATGTTTACTTGAAATTACTGAAAACTCAGTGATACCAGAATCAAATAATTCTAAATAAACTTTTAAGTAATAATGTAGATTGCAATTAGAAAGTATTAATGAAAAGTATAAATTTTCATTTTATAAAATATGCAAATTAATTGTAACTGTACAAAATTATATTTGGGGTCCCCAGGGACCTTAGTTGATAGTCCATAAATAAAAAAATATGTCAGCATATATATATCACAAGTTCATACTGGTTAACCCTCATCCTGCTGACATTTTTTTTATTCATGGACTATCAACTAAGGTCCCTGGGACCCCAAATATAATTTTTCATTAAGCCTAAAAATATTGAGACATGATTTTTGGTCCATCTCATCCAGTGTTTGTCCACAAATAATTACCTGTCTGTTTATCTGTTGGAATAAAAGTAATATTATAAACAGTCTTCTGTGCGAGCCCACAGGGAAGTTTCAACAATCACATGACTGTGTCATCAGAAGGCACTGTTGCCACAACAAAACAAAACAATAACAATCAATCAATCAATCAATCAATCAATCAAGCAATCAATCAATCAATCAATCCTAGTTGTCAGCAAACAAGATATATATAATTCTCCCTCTCTTGCAAGCAACACACAATGAGTGCGTGCGCGCGCGCACACACACACACACACACACACACACAGTCATTTTCATTACTGCTGAGTGCCAGTGTGGGCTCTAGATTTATTGGTAGGCTGAGGGGATACAAGTGTGTATATACACTCTGCTACATGCACGCACACACACATATTTTCATCATTCTGCTCTCCTCTCCACATTAGCTTAGTAATAATACCCAACCTCAGTGTGATCTATTGACTGGAGACAGATGAGTCCAGCTGGCACGTACACATTCTCACCATCAAGTCTACATCCAGGGAAGAAGGATAGCCGTATTCACACTGCAATTAATAATGTTTTACAAGATTGATAACTCTGTGTGTGTGTGTGTGTGTGTTTGTGTGTGTACTTGTGGAAGCACTGCTGGAATATTTGTCCCAGCATGCAGTTCAGCAAATTTGCATGTCTTTGGTACATGACTGTCAGATCATGAGAAAATACACCAGCCTCCTTCTTTTATGTCCTTTCTCTCTCATCAGCAATGTGCTCTATAGACTTGGTCCACCACAAATTACAAATGCATGATTATTTGTGTTGAAGTGGTGAGTTTTATACCAATTTTACGCTTCGACTCATCTGAAATGTGTTACTTATTAGCAGTCCATCTGGATACCCCACTAAATGTTTGTCAAAGTAAAACATCACAAGAGCATGGGTAGTTAATTATATGCTGTCTAATGTATACATTATAAGGTATTTCTATGATTTGCCTACAAATTCCATTGTTATTATTTGAATAAATATTTATTTAGTCAGTTTCAGAACTTTTGGCTGTGCTTAAGTGATTCTCTAACAAAATGTTACTCTTAAGTGGTACTCTATTTAATGAAGCAAGGTTAAAGGTTAAAGCCTGTCCTCCTGTGTCAGCAGGGTGGCTCAGCTGCACCTCAGCAGCAGATCTGCTAGTAATGTAGTCAGGACTCATGGCTTTGGCATCAGATTTACAAATGTTTAGGGTTTTTAGTTTTAGATGAATTAACACTTGTTGGAAACTTTTATTGCAGGATACTGAGTTGTCATTTGCTATTTTCGCTTTGTTTCTGAGCTTCCCGCTCTTTCACACACACACAGTGACTCATGACCAATTTCTTTGTAAAAGGACTGCCCACATGTTGCATTAAAACATTTAACTGCATTTACTATCTGTGGCACATATAGACCACTTAAGCACTGCTTCCATGTCTAAACCTCATGGCTGGGGTCAGTCTGACCATAGGGCAAAGCACAAGAGTCATTCAGGGGGTCGGCCAGGGGGCCATGCATGGCAAGGGAACCATTTAGGAGGTTGACCCAAATGTGGGGCCAAGCAGAGGGATGATTCTGGGGGTTGATCTTGGGGCCCATAGTAGAGATGATGCATTTCAGGAGTCTGGCCTGGTGGCTGGCAGCAGCATCAAAGGGAGATCTCTGGGGGTTGAGGAGGATGCCCAAACTAGTGACAGACTCTCCCTGGATCCTTGGCTAGGGGTCAGTGGAGTCTGAGCTGTTCTGGGGGCTAGCCTGGAGGCTGCAGTCAGAGACCCTCTGGTGGCACAGGTGGAGGCTGGTGGCAGCGGAAGTGACAGGACACCATCAGAGACTGCTGCCATGATGGAACAGGCCTCCACTGGAGACGGCTGGTGGCCACTGCCAATGGAGGCTGTCAAAGGAGGAGACTGGGCCCCTCCAGAGGCTTGAGTGGAGGCTGGCAGTAATGGAGACCCCTCTGGCTCTGGCTCCTTGGGCTGGGACCTACTTGGGAGGAGGACACAGGCTTAGGTTCAGGGCGAGTCTGCTCAGCAAGACACATAGGCTCAGGTCCAGTAGCACTGGAGACTCACAAGGCTCAGGGTCCTCGGGCTGTTCTGGAGCACTCGGGTGTCTAGCTTGGGATACCCAGGCTACTAAAGTGGCACAGGGCAAACAGCCGACTCTGGAGGCTGGGGCTGCATAGACTGTGAGGATGATGTTTATATGATAAATAACAGAAGCTGCTGTTTGAATGCTCATAAATAAAGGACACCCTGATCCCCATACACAACTGTATGATCAGCAGTGATGAGTTTTAAACTGAAACGGAATTTATTATCCAGCAGGGGTAGTGTGTCCACAGCCCAGGGATGGCCCATCTACCTGCAGAGAGCTCTGTCTGTTGATGATGGAGGCAGGGTACAAAGACTGTGGTACAACTGGTCTGTGTGCCACTGTTGCTTGTGCTGTTGTTGGCCCATCAGCCAGCTGCGTAGAAGAGTGAAGTTACAACATACAGAAAGCTGAAGTGAAAACGAATGTTAAAATGTTTAAAAAAGTGTCCACTGCAGCCGCTGTCTGTGCTTTTCATACTGTTGTTTGTTTTTTTTAATCTTTTTTTCCACTGTTCTCCTGTTCCTGGTGAACTCTGCTGTCCTTCTCTTCCCTGTTCTAGTCCACATGCTCAGCCGCAGACGCATACATCAGACACACACATTTGCGAGACAATAAAGTACACTTAAGAGAGAGAGAGAGTCACATCACCCCATAGCTGTGGGGACAGGTTACTATGGCAACACAAGTCAGCGACAGATGGGGGAGGTGTAAAAATCCCTCCTTTGCATGTCCGAAGGAGGCATGCAGGCAACAATTTCCCTCTGGAACAAAAGCTTACCAAGAGCAAAGCTATAAATCATACTGGAAAAATTCTTTCACTGTGAGTGGCAGCCACTTCCCAAGTACAAAACACTCTATTTTCATGTGTGCTGCTGTATTATATGGACATAGTCACAGTGTAAATACAGCGTGTGCTTCTAATTTTCAGCTAAAATTTGGGTGCTGTTTGGAGGAGGCGGCACCTCAGTGGCATTTTATGAGAGAACCATACAATCCTATCACAATGAGAATAACACTGGATGACAATGCTGGCTTTGTTTTGATGTTGATAAAACGCTCTGGGCATGAAAGAAAGAGAGACTTTAATTTCAGATTATTCTCCAGGCTCAAAATTTACAGTACATGATGCCATCACACTGTGGCTGGAAAATTCCAGGGAAAAAAAAAATCAAATTCTTCATAAAACTTAAACTGTTCTCGTGAAAACAATGTAAAAGATATCAAAACATGGATTTTGTCAATAAAAGTGTACGGCCCTATGACTGCAAAAGTTAAAATGTTTCTACCACAAAGTGAGAGGAAGGCTTCGAATTGGAACTGGTTGGTGCACTTTTTGGGAAGCTTTCCCATTAAAATGAATGGGGAAAAAATGTGCAGATCTTTTGTGAAATTTTAGTTTGTGATATTATCAGGGTTTGGTTTCTGTTTTGATTTTATTATCGTTCTGGTCTCTGCTTTGTTTTGCTGTCTGTGTTCTCATCAAAGTCACAGAGTGTTTTTTTTGTCTATGGCTAATGTTTACTTTGAACTTTCTGTCTCACTTTTCACTTCAACATGTGGCCTGGAGGCAGCCAACCACTGACTTTTCAATTAGTAGATGCCACCTAGTGTTTCTCCATCCTGAGCCACACCTGCTCAGGAGATAGAGTATCTGGGCGTGCAGAGGGGTAGGAGAATGAAGATACCAGAGTAGTATGAAGGGTAGCCCGGATACTGACCTCAGGGCAATGTCTGGGGCATAAAACGTAAGTAAATGTATATATGTCAAAATCTAGTTGCATCTGACTTGACATGAAATGACATGATGATGATTGACACCTGATGCTTATTGGCTAGTGACTTGTCATCGGCTAATAAGCATACCCAAGTTTATTGTTCTTTTTTACTTGACTTTTTTTTACTTTATGCTGTAGTTAAAAAGACTTTAAACTAGTAGTTAAGCTCAAAAACTCACCAGGAAAGTATTTACTGAGGTCACCGAGCAAAGGAGCCAAGGGCTTTTTCCCATAGATTTACAACATGGAACTCAAAGTTTTTGCAATCACAGGAGTTGCCCCCTGCTGGCCATTAGAAAGAATGCAGGTATAAACAACTTCCACCTTGGCTTCACTTTTCAGAGCTGAAAGCTTTGGAAGCTTTTTTATTGACAGTCTATATCCAGTCCCCATAGACTACCATGTCAAAATGCCTAGCTTAACAGCAGTGAAAAACCAGTTCTACAGGCTGGTTCAAATAACTGTTGCAGGCTCTATAGCTAACTTCCACCTTCATAAAAACTATACTGGAGGTGGGGGTGATTTTTTTCTGTAACGGGCAGTTTATGAATCCAGCTTGTGTCATGGTTTTGCATTTACCAGATCCAAGCCCAGGAAAGGATAGACAAAAGCACCGATGGGCCCACCTCTCCAGCTGAGAGCACAGAGAAAGAAAGGAAGAGAGAGAGAGAGACAGGGAGGGAACAGATAACCGGGGGAGCCTACCCGGACCCTGACAGCTTACTAGTTACGTTTTTTAGCTTTAGCAAATAACGTTTTTGTTCAGCATTATCAGTTTTAGTTGACAATCCAAAAACCAACCAACGAACCAAACAAAAAACATGGCAGCAACGCAACACAATGGGTTTTCTTTTATATACACACTATCTGGTATTGAGAGTTGCTCTGACAAGGTATTACAAAATTCCCTTCTCTTTCTGACCAAAACAGTGCCAACACCTTTGTATGTTTTTATTGGTGTGTATTCATGTGGTGCACCTCATACTGCCTCTGTTTATGTGTGTGCGGCTGTGAGGTAGTTTTACAAGTAATCTCTTTACAGCTTTGTGTGGTGCACACCTACTTTTACTAGCTTACTAGAGTCAAAAAGAAAAGACACACACACACATATACACACACACACACACACACACACATACTGACAGGCTGTTCCACTCAGTGCCAGGTGAATGATATGAGCCTGTTTGCTTGGTATTGAGTTCCCTCACGGCTCAGTTTATGAGGAGGCTGCAGTTGGGATGGTGGAGGTGGGGTGGGCAGAGGGGAGGCAGACAGAGACATTACCTTAATTGTTGTTGGGATCTGACACTTAGAAGAGGCTCTTACAGTGTTCCCTCTCAGCTTCTCTTATCTAAATACAGTGAATAGGAAAAATGTCTTTGTAAACAAGGCATGTTTAATCATGATATCTCTATTACTCTGGATAATATAAGTATCAGTAACATTTTGGTAATTTACTGTTTTGCTTCTGAAAACATTGTTTCATTGTTTAGTTTTTTTCTAGCAGCTGCAAGGCCAAAAGGAACTGACCGAACTTTGAAATATAATAAGTGCCTTCATCTCCAAACAAGAGTGGAGTGCAGAGAAAAAAATAATAGAAAAATCTGCTGCCTTACTCCAACTGTAAATTAAAAGGTTAAAAGCAGCTTTATAAAAATGAGTGCTGATGATCTTTTAGCTGCTCTAAAAATTTCAGCTGCAATAGAAAATAAGCACAACAATGCCAGGCACATGCCGGGCAGCGTGTATGAATGTAATATGCAGAAATAACTTTCTAAAGATGGCTGAGAAATGCACACCTAGTTAGGATTGCAGGTTTTTTTAGACAGAGTATCTGAATTAGTACTCAGAGGGAAACACAACACCACTTCACAGTAAAAGCAAAAAAGTAATACTACTAATAATAAATATAGCCGCAAGCAGTGATAATAGGCCCTCGCTGGCTGCCACCCTGTTGCTGGTGCCGGACGTTGCTGGCCAATGATTCCAGTTGGTGGCATTTTATGTTCTGTGACAAATGAAAAAATGTTTCAGTGCCTCCATTTCCTGCATTTTGTAGAATACCCATGAAAATAAAATGGGGCATTAAGGGCTTCACCATGGTACATGTTAAAAATTCAACATGGGTGTCTTTGATTTTTTTTGATTAGGATGATGATCAGAATGTTTCTACCAAATTTCATGCATTTCAAAGAAAGTGAACTATTTTCTTGCCGTATCAGATTTAGTTTGCACCAGTAGGGGGCGCTATTACACCTATTGACATGTATCCATAAACATGGATTTAGGCTCATTCAGCGCAGAGATGGCCAACTTCCTGTTTGTCAAGGTGCAACTCCATAATGCAATTTTTAGTTGGTCTTCATTTGGTCTCTGTCTGACCTGACTTTTGTGTTTCTAAGACCACCTTTTTTCTTTGCCCTTCTCTTTTTTGAGTTTTTTAATGGCACCAAAATTACCAAAAACCAACATTTTTCACCAGACCTGGCTTGTGTACAAAAATTGGTGGGTTTTTGCATATGTTCAGGGGCTCAAATTAGCAAACAAATGGACAGAAAGTAGAATAATAAAGAATAATATGAATGATATGAAGAACTCTAACGATTCCAATTAGGTGTTTTCCAGTCACCCTTATATAAATATTTTTGGAAAGCGCTTGACCTGACCAACGCTGTCCACGACAGCGTTGCGCTCGTCTTTGGCCCCATTTTATCACGCAAGCTAACATTTACCTCTAAGGTTTTCAATCATGGGCTTCTCATTCACCTCCATATATACGTTTTCGAGAAGCGTTTGACCTGACCTACCTTGTCTGAGGGTCTGTTGTCAATTTCAAGCACTAAGCAAATACAATAGGCTCCTCACCAATCTCTTCGGATGCTCGGGCCTAATAATATATCAGACAACTACAAAACAATATTATGATACAGTATTACTGTACCTCAGGACATTGGTTGGGCAGTTAAAGAGCAAATAAAGAAAACATATTAGAACCAGGCTGGGCTGCTTGGTAATGAATTTGATTATAGTTGGTCTATCAAAGAGTTCTAAATTTTTCATTATAATTTGTAGATATAGTAATTTAATATTAGGATTTGTGAAACAATGGTGTCAAGTCAAGAAAGAAGATTGAAAATATTGCTTTTTATGGCAATATTGTTGCAAGTTCTACTTTCATTTGATTTGAAAATGCTTTCTAATATTTAAGGAAAAATTTAACATTCATAGAATTTAGTGGGTATGACTAAAAAAAACATAAGGTTAAATGTTTTTAACATTTGACTTTGAAACAATTTAAAATAGAGTAGATCAGTAGAATCCAAATGTTGAATAAACCACATTATATCGTTGAAAAATATAATAAGTCATGAGTTGTTAATTACCTGTGTCAGTACTTTGTATGCACTCACTTAAGCAAATTTTTAAAGCAAATTTTACATCCTTAAAAAGTCTCTCAGTCCTGTTCATGCCTGTCAGCCTGAGACGTATACTACAAACTAAGTTCAACACTGCCAGGTTTTCTTTGTGTCAGCGAGCTTAACAAAACCTACAACATCAGTAGAGATATTACAGCAATGGTTCAGAACTTTCTCTGTTAAGCTTCAGGCTTTACATATGCTTACATAAAAATGGGAGTTTTGCAGGTCATGTGACGCTTCTGCACAAAATGATCCCTCTGAGTGCTGCCTACTCCAATCAGAGACATTATCAGCTAATGGTGATGATAAAACTGTGATTAAAAATCTTTAAACATCATAAGATAAAAGATTAATGCTGCAGAAAATCAATAATCCGGTGACTTAGTGCACAGAGTGGTAACATAAAGATTTTAATTCAAGTTATTTTAGTGGTGAGTGCACTCCCAGTGCTGCTGTTTATTTTTAAGATGACAGCTGCACATTAGAGCTCCGAAACTTTAAACTGGCTCCAGTTAAACATTAAAGATTACTGTCCCATAGGCTAATGACAGAGACATAGAAATCACTTTAGTTTCTCAGCAGATCAAAGGGAAATTAATTTTATTAACAGATATTTTTCTTTTTTTTTGTGTTCTAATAGCTGCAGTTCCAGCAGTGCAAAAGAGACTTTGTGACAAATTAGCAGCAAGTACAGCATTTATACATTTTCTCCATCACAAAATTAATACATGCACATTCCCGTGACAATGTGACATCATTCAGGTTAACAACTTGCACATATATAACCTGTTTGCCCAGCAGAGAATCTATATTGCACTTAAAAGATGTTGTAAGTAAGAGAATCAGTGAATATGTTGCATTTCCAGGTGATTTTAAAGGGAGTTTGCAAGCCAGGCAGGTGGAGAAGGTTACATTTGGCCTTCTTTGAGTTTTTAGGTTGGTTGATGGAAGTTGCTCCATCTGTGGACTTCAATATTCTACTGAGAGACCTCAGTGTTCATGAGCAGTGACAGAGAAACCTGGAGAAGTATGACTGAGAGATCTGAACCTGAGTGGTGCTTTGACATTGGAGTTTGTGCGAATTACCAGTTTGTCTATAACAAACATCATGTTTGATTTTGTAATTATCAGATCTGCCACCACACCTTTTGTGGGTGAAAAGACAAGCATAATCACGAGCAAATAATTTCATTTCAGGGGTGCAGGTATTCATCGCCACTTATGCAATTAAATTCCTGCCATGTCAGTTCAACTACCCATGCACGTGGAACTCAGCAGCCGCACACACAAAGAAGCCATCATGCACACAAGTGCATCTGCTTTCTGAGTCCTGCAGCAGATTCACTCTCACAGCTGAATGCCGCTCGCTTGACTCAACTCGACTTTGATAGTTTGGAGAGTGGAGCAGAAAGGAGGGGGTGCTCTAATGTGACTGGTCACTTACAAACAGTAATACCACAGCCTCTGTGATGGACAGGTTCAGTTCAATGTGTTAAATCAAGTTACATCATGGCAGCCACACAAAATCATCATAATGAGGTGCACACATCATTCCTAGGAAAAGAAAAAAGCTGAGTAAACTTATTTTTCTAAAATATGAACAAATATAAAGCATGCTTATGTTGCTGCCAGATGGTCACTCAGTGAAACACAGCTGTACACATCTGGCTGCAGAGCTCCACTCACTGTGGACTCACTATAATAGTTCATCCAGATAATATTACAGGTTCTCTGAAAAAGCAGGTCATGGCAGGAGAAATGTTACTGATGTAAAAGTAGAATGTTCTATTGATATTGATATTTGAATTTACTATACTTGAATCATTAAAGTGCACACCACAGCTGGAGCTAATTCACTGTAGCTAAATCACACCATAATTTATTATTTGATTTGTATTTTATATTAATATGATCCTGCTAAACAGTATTAAAGCTTTAAATGGAGTTCAAAGTAAATATTTCCCTTTGTATGTATTTTGTTTATGAATAAATACAAAATCACTATGAAAGAGATGATCTGTGCCGCACATCAGTAACTTCCTGTCTTGCGTTGGCTTCTTTTACAAAGTGAAGTTTGCCAGATTAACTATAGCTGTTGTTTCTACTGTGCACCAGTGGATGTGTGCTGCAGATGGAGCAACTTTTTGTTAGCGTGTTTATTTGTCTCTATTTTGGTCAAAGTTGAATGTGAAGAATGGCTAGACCCTGATGCACACTTCCGTTTTTGATCCTTGTTAAGAGGTTATGAGATAAACTGGACCTGTCCATCACACTGGCTCTGACGTCACTGCTTTGAAGTGACCGATCACATTAGGGCAACTCTTCCTTTGGGCTTCACCCTTCAAACTGTCAAAAGCCAGATTGATTTGCGTGAGCAGGACTATGCTTTGAGAGCAGTGCTAAGCCTGAATTTATGGAGCTGCACATGCGTTTGTCTGTGCAGACATTTCTGGGGGGCGAGAGGGGTTTTCACCCACCGGAGATGTGCTCCCGTGCAGTCCTCCAAAATCCTTAATGCGTCTCGCTGGAAGTGGATCATGTATGTGTGTGCCGAATGCCAACTGGTTGAAAAAGGGAGTGACAGCAGATTCAGATAAAACTGAAATTATTGTACTCACCCCAACAAACCTTTAAAACATGGTTTCTAACCAGATACTTGCTCTGGATGGCCTCCAGTAACATTGTGAGGAATCTTGGAGTCATTTTTGACCAGCATATGTCCTTCAATGCACATATTAAACAAATATGTAGGACTGCTTTCTTGCTTTGCAATATTTCTAAAATTAGAATTCATTTCAATTCAATTCAGTTTTATTTATATAGCACCAAATCACAATAAACAGTCGCCTCAAGGTGCTTTGTATTGTGGGTAAAGACCCTACAATAACACAGAGAAAACACAGTAGTCAGAACAACCCCCTATGAGCAAACATCCTGTCTCAGAGTGCAAAAAAAGCATGCATTAATGCATTTATTACTTCTAGACTGAACTATTGTAATTCATTATTATAAGGTTGTTCTAAAAACCTCCTGATAATCCAAAATGCTGCAGCTAGAGTACTGACAGGGACTAGAACGAGAGAGCATATTTCTCCCATATTGGCTTCTCTTCATTGGCTCCCTGTTAAATCTAGAGTAGAATTTAAAATCCTTCTCCTAACATACAAGATCTTGAATAATCAGGCCCCATCTTATCTCAAAGACCTCATAGTACCGTATCACCCCAATAGAGCACTTTGTTCTCAGACTGCTGGCTTACTTGTGGTTCCTAGGATACTTAAAAGTAGAATGGGAGGCAGAGCCTTCAGCTTTAAGGCCCGTCTTCTGTTAGCATAAAAATGACTCTTTACTTCTTGAGCCATAAACATCACACGTCACAGAGATTAATCACAAATGCTGCTGTTCTCCATTATACTTTTATCCTGCAAAGTGATAAAAAATAACTAACCTCTTTAAGGAAGTCCAAAACAAATTAGTGTGTGTACATTTTACTCACAAATATAGAAGCACTGTAGATATTAACTGTCTTCTGCTATAGATCCTCACCAACATCACACACCATGATGTTGCTACTTGCAATAAAACTAAAAATTCTTCTGCATCTCTGAATCATTTTTTTTTTTGCAATCTTCCAGAAACCAAACATAAATCATTCACTTCATCAGTAAGAGACATGTGATCATAAACTTTTCACTACCATCGGGGGAAAAACACTTATTCGTGTTCTATTAATATTCTTGCATATAAAGTGCTTTTTAACAGATCAGGCTGTATATTTTTAATATGCATATTTATTTATATTATTTTTGTAAGTCTGATGCACCTGCTGTTCGTGTAATAAAGGGGTGACTGGCTGTGTGCAGTACAGCTTAGTAAACAGCAGGTGGCAGCACAGATATGTGAGCCCAGCATCTCCATGAGAGGCCCCATCTGATGCCAAGCCTCCCACTCTGTGACCAGTCTAAGTTTATGTACTGTCACACTTGGAGCTGCTCATGGATCCCTTAATTAAAGGGATGGATACAAATATAGTGTGGAACTCCAGGACATGTTTGGATTTGGATTTTGTGTCCTAAACCTCCACTGCGTCCCAGGCTACAGTCATTTTTGGAAGGTGCACAATCAATCTTATATTTAACCGCCAGATTTAATAATCAAAACAAGTCAGTGTACTGCCATACTCTGAAAAGGCATAGATGCTAATAAAAAGTTTTGCGGGCGATCTAATAATAATATGCAAATGAATGAATGTGGATTCATGGTTAATTTCGACAATGCAGAAAACTGACACTCAGCCAGTGAGAGAGTTTTTTAAGTGGTACTGTATATGCTTTGATATCTTTGATTAGAAACTGAGGCAGACTGTGTACAGACCTGAGGGTCAGGGAAGCTGTTCTGGATAACACCTAACCATTCACAGATTCATCCAGAGAATGATAGCTTTTTTTATTTTTTAACAGGCAATTTGACAATACAAACCTGAAGTATGTGTAAAAGCTGACCATCAGATTTTAACATAATAATAACAGCAATAACAAAGAAGCTGCTGTGCCATGTGTGACTGTGAAAATCCTTCTCAGTTAAATAAGGACATATTGCTTCTGTGTGCTGTGAAAGAACACGACACAGAATATGAGACAAGAATCTGCAGGTGATTAAAAGCTCAAACACTGGACACCATTCCATTCATTATAAAATAACTTTACTTTTGGTAACACATCTGTGGCCTCATCAACAACATCAGTGTTGTACTGAGTAAATATCAAAACAAGACACAAGAGATTTTTGCACCATGAAAAAAAAAAAGAAATACAGCTCATATTATCTTAAAGACCTCATAGTACAACATCAGCCTAACAGAGCACTTTGCTCTCAGATTGCTGTGGTCCCCAGGATACTTGAGAGCAGAATGGGAGGCATCTATTCACACTCTATGTGTTTATACCCCACTCTGCATTTAATCGTTAGTTATTATTAATCTCTGACTCTCTTTTACATCATGTCTTTTGTCCTTTCTCACTCCTCTCACCTTCAACCAGTCACAGCAGATGACTGCCTCTCCCTGAGCCTGGTTCTGACGGAAGTTTCTTCCTGTTAAAAGGGAGTTTTTCCTTCCTACTGTCACCAAGTGCTTGCTCATAGGGGGTTATTTGATTGTTGGGGTTTTGTCTGTATTGTTGTAGGGTCTTTACCTTAAAATATAAAGCACTTTCAGGTGACAATTTGCTGCGATTTGGTGCTATACAAATGAAATTGAACTGAACTCAATTTAATTGAATCTTTCAGTGCCACTCACTGAAAGATTTAAGTGAGTGTATGTATACACTGGATCCTGTATAATTTTGATTCTGTGTGGATTAGAGAAAATCCAAATATAAAGAGATCATCGAGAGGCAAGTCCAACTACAAAGCACTCTGTGGGCCAAACCAAACTACTGGCGCAAATATATTCCAGTGATGGGTTTATTGCATGTTTATTGCTGACATCTGCACAACCCCTGAGTCTGAGGGTGGGCCATAGAACTTTAATAGTTGAATAATAATAACCACATGTAAGCCATTAGCCAATTGTCTCACAGCTGGCTGTTTTTTTTGTTGTTGTTTTTTTGTTTTTAAATGAAACAACATATGTTCCTCTCCAAAACCACGTTTAAGAATGATCTTTTCACTTGTTATTGATATTTCACTTTTTGTGCATTTTCCTTATAAAATATGAGGTCTTGTCTCAGGACAATATTCTGTGGACTGATGAGAGAAAAGTTTAACTTTTAACTTTTGACTGAACAGCATTTCATAAAGAACACCAGTTAAAGATGGTGGTGGTAGTCTTTGTGCTTTGCCGCTTTAGGACCCGGACAACTTTCCGTAACTGATGGACCCATGAATTCTGCTCTCTACCAGAAAATCAACATTATCTGTCCATCAGCTCACTGTCCTGGGACAATGATCCGAAACAAGTCCACATCTGAACAGCTCAAAAAATCTAAATGAAGGTTTTGTTGTGAGTCAGACTCACTGCCAGTGATCGCAAATACTTGACTGTAGTTCTTGCTGCCAAGGGTGGCACAGCCAGCTATTAGGGTTAGGGAGAAATAACCTTTTCACAAAGGGCCAGGTAGGTTTGCATAGCTTTTTTCCCTCAATAAAGGAAATCATCATTTTTAAAACAATATTTTATATTTACTCAGGTTATGTTTATCTAATTGTTTGATGATCTGAAACATGTGTGACAAATTTGCAACAAAACAAATAAAAACAAAATCAGAATAGTAACATTCTTTTTAACAGATTGGATTTGTTATGCAACATGACGGGGGTACTGATATATTTACATCGCTATAAATTCTATTGTATTTATGACTGGACATTTAGCAGTAACAGTCTGAGACAGAAGTGGTCTGGCCAACCCTTTACTGATGTATACAAGCATAACCAGTTGCTTACAGACAATAAATTATTATGTTACATGAAAGCCATTTATTCACTACTTACCTCTCTGTATTACACCTGAGCCGGTTCAGACAGGCCAGTCTGTCTCCCCCTGTACTTACATGATTATACCACATTATTATCATAGCTGTACCCTCTGTGGCTCCCGCCGTGCTAAACTCAGTTCAGACATCCTCACCTGTAATTAACCCCGCTGTTTATTGTTCTGCATTATTACACACAGCTTTTTCAAACTCGCTCCTGGTTTTAGCCAACACATGAACGACTATCACGGTAAACACCTGTCCAGGTGAGCTGGAAACCAGTGCATGGTGTCTGAGGTTTAAAGACCCTCCCTGCTGGCTTTGAAGAAAGGACTGGTCTGTGGCATCTGCTTTTTCAGCTTTGATGAATTGTGTTCATGGCAACGCTGCAACTACCAATTGGAGCTGGAATTCATAAACAAAATGCATTACCTCATAAAGCCTCAGCAGAGATCATGTGCTTTGGTTACAGCTTTGTCTTGATTCTGTAAACATTATATTGATTTGTCAGTGAAGTTACTTGGTGGACTGTAAAAACCCTCCCAACAAATACATCCCATTTTATTATTCATTGATTTGTTCAAACAGCTTTTATGACCATAAAACTTTAGTGTCCATCTTTGAAATGTGCATCATTTTCCTCATGCAGCTTTATTTGTAAGCTTAGAACTATAAAATAAAGTCTGGAATCTCAGCATCCTCTGCTGCTGGTGAGCACAGTCAACAATTTGTCTGCATATACTAAACAGCAAGACTCCCACCTTCAGAAATCATTCCAGGTGATGGCCTCATGGTGCTGATTAAAATGGAGGTGGCACCACCCTTTGAAACTTCTTGTACACAGTCCATAATTGTGTACATGGTTGTGCTTTAATTAATGACAATGCTGTTGCTGTTGTTATGCAGCGCTCCTTTGCTGTTAATATATGCAGTGCCTGTAACTATGGTGTCTTCTTTGCTGTGGTTCTGTTAATCTGACAGTTGCTGCAAACACAAATGGAAGAGGAGTGATAAATGCTGATAGTACCGAGGTAAAAAAGTGAGCTACTCTGAGGAATCCACAATATGAAATATATTATGGATTCCTCAAATATAGAAATATCCTTCTGTAAGACCATATAACCATCAGTAAAAAAAGAAAAAGACTAAATTAATAGTTTTCACTGGAAAATACAGCAAATATTAATATAATAAATATTATATTATTTGGAATGATTCTGTTGTATTCTGAGCTATGTCAGAAAGCCCCTGTGTTGTAGTCGCTGTAGTTTATATCCCAGCTGTCTTGCATCTAAATTGACTCGTGTAGACTTTTGCATTTAATATACTAAATTCTCAGTGTTTGTTAATATGAAGGAGACAGTGCGTAGCTAAACACAGCAGCAGCCACATGCTGCTTTCTGGCTGTCAAGTCAACTCAGTTTTATTTCTACAATCCAACATCATAAGTCACAAATTCACTACAGTGCACAATCACTGCATATTAAATATTAATTTATCTTGCAAAGCTTAAAGTTTTACCTGGTATTTAATATTGCACTGTAATAATATCATTTCATGTACTGTCTTGTAGTTGTGTTAAACTGTACTGTGAGTCTTAAAAATAAAAGTCGTTCTGATGTGACGGCCTTTGTTTTTTATTATGGCACAAAATTTGACTGCAACACTTCATGTTGTGGTGCAGCAACGGGTGAAGGAGCATGTAGACTTTATTCTTTGTTGAGTCTGGTCGGAGGTGTGTGTCCAAGTTGTAACGATGGTACCCAGTCACAAGCACACTGTCGCATTTCATAAGCTGGTTTGCCTGAAACACAAACATAAACATGATGTAACCATGTAAAAGTTAGAGGTGTGCCTTAATAGCATCCACTCAGGATCCCACTGCTGCATTTAGCAGCTTTTTATTTATTAAAAAAACAAACAAAATCATAAAGAATTTGTTTGATTCTAGCTATGCTGCCATTTAGCCACAGCCAAGATAACGGCCACA
>JAMQGT020014576.1:0-27295 GCA_024447675.2 Pterophyllum scalare
GGCTGAGCATATACTAACTGAACCAAGCAGAGGATATCGCTGTACATGGGACATAAACTGCTGAGATGAACAGGACAGTGTCCAAAGAGCTGGCTGCTCTCAGTCAGGTTGATTTCTCAGGAACGTGGAGTGCAGTGAACATGAGCCATGGCACTCCAGCCTGAGACCATCAAAACACTCTCATATACAGAACTATGATGACAGAAACTGGAACAATAAAAAAAGATGAACATGTGAAACTATATATTTTCCATAGCAGGAATTATACTGTGGTTCAATTAAGACGGTGCAGTTCATAAAAGGACTGCTGTAAAAAGTTGAATAAAACCAAACACACACAAACACTGAGTTTGACTTGCCACAGTGAATTCCGGTGGGTAATCCAGAGGGTGACATTACAGCCAATCAATGCATATGAGGACTACTAATTCCAAGATAACAAGATTCCACGATCAGATAAATATAAACAGAACACATGCAGATAACACCAACGTGATTCTAATTGTTTCCAATGGTATCAACACAGTTTCCATGAAAAGAGCCACAAGAGACAGGATATCACGAAGTTTCAGCTTCTGTTTTTCTATCTTGCTCTATCGTCTAACTAATTAATTGCTCATCATAAATCATTGAGAAGGATACACTCAAATGGAAGAAAGGAAATCGTTTTGCAAATATGATGAACAATCACGTCAATGATTTTAAAATATGCAAAAAAGTTTCTGAGGGAACTCTTCTATCACTTTTGATGATTTCAAATACAAGGCAAAGTGCAAATGACGGTTTGCATTCAGCAAAGTGCCTCTGAATTTGCATAAGTTTCAAGGTAATGGCGATGAAATGTTTGAGGAAATCCTCAGCGGAGTCAACATTAGTCAGAAGTGTGGAAGTAGAGCGCACATCCAATCCTTTCAACAGGCCCTGAGTGAGGCAAGTCTAATGGACAGTTATATAACTAATTCCTTTTAGTTTCACACTGCAATTCATTGCATAAATATTAGTGTTGTTGTTACTCCTTTTTTTTAAAAAAACCTGGTCTCATGTCAGTGGTAATTGTTGTCTAGGTGAGCCAATCTTGTTGGCTCTTTAAGGTGCAAACATGCCCAAAAACCATAACCGTGAACCCTTTGAATGTTCAGTCTCATCTCTGCCTTCTTATCAAGCACCTTCTGGTATTTCACATACTGGTGAAAAATCAGCCCAAGCTGTTTTTTTGCTTTATTTCCAGCTCTTCTAGCAGCTCATCTGACTACTTTGGCGGATAGTGAAAAGGCTGTCGAATTATCCTGAAAAGGTGGGGTATAAGTTTGACAGAAAATCCAGGTTGTAGGAGCACTAAGAATGGGAGGCTTTCTTGCAATTTGTGTGCAGTAGAAGTCTGCTTTTTTTCAACTTTGTCCCAAACGATCAGTCCAGTGACCCAGTTTTCAGTTAGATCTTAATAACTGTGTTTCACTGTTGCCTTTTGATACCGCCGCCTGGATGCAGGCTGACGGAGTTTGATATTGCCAGCCAGCTCACCATCGAGGAGTTCATGAAGGTGGATCTGGACCAAGAGTGTGACCCGCCCGACAGCTGGACTGAAGAAGAAGAAAGCCCAGCAGGTGTGCATTTTCACATGGACTGTGTCAGAAGGAAAAACCCTCAAAGAGCTTTCAGTTTACCGAAATTAATGTGTCATAGCATTAAAATGCACATGCACATCAATTTTGATCAACTCAGTTACCTTATCATCTCGGCTTCACAGGAAAGATCAAAATTTAATCCTATATTATCTTGATGCAACATCAAAATGGATGGCAAGGGCATTAACCTTAAAACTAGACTGCGTCAGTGTCACACTCAGGGCCGTATCATGGGATTAGGATGATAAGTGGTAATTTGTTGTCCTGTCGAGCTTTAAACATTGTTCTAGGTACGTCCCACATACATGTTTGTGGAACAGTGCCTAAAAACACGCGCCTTCTTTTATTGGCAGGGGTGAGTGAATGTCAAAATAGATTTGGTCTGAGTTTTAAGAAAATCTAAATGAGTAATGTCTGGTCTTAAAATTTCATGTCGCGTTCAGTGCTTGAGTGGTCGTGGTGGTTTTTTAAATGCTGGAAAGTCAAGCACTTTCTTTAAGTGCCACATTTCCACTTACCTCTGTGTATTTTCAATAGCACCAGCATTTTACAGTAACAATTTTTACACACCTCTTTCTTTTTTTCTTCTTTTTGTGTAAAATGACTTTAGAATACCAAAAGAAGAAAAAAAAAGGTGTGTAAAAATTCTACTGTAAAATGCTCATACTATGAAAATACACAGAGGTGAGTGGAAATCTGGCACTTAAAAAAATGCCTTAATTTTTTCCAGCATTTAAAAACCACCACAACCACTCAAGCACTGAACGCGACATGAAATTTTAAGACCAGACATTTAGGCTCATTTAGATTTTCTTAAAAGCTTCAACCAAATCTATTTGACATTCACTCACCCCTGCTCCAAATAAAGGGGAAAAAGCACATATTTTTAGGCACTGTTCCCACAAACATGTATGTGGGAACAATGCCTAAAAACAATGTTTAAAGGCTCGACAGACTTAGTTCAACAAAGTTACCGCTTATCGGTGGCACTCCCGTGATTTGATACAGGCCCCTGAGAGTGTGAGGACACTGAGCACAGTGTTAGTTTTAGAGGTTAATGCCCTTCATCCATTTTTGGGGAAAGCCTGAGGGCCGTATGTTACCATCAAGATAATATAGGATTAAATTTTAATATTCCCTGTGGACCGAGGAATGGGTAATTTCATGAGTAACTGAGTTGATCAAAATTGATGTGCATGTGCATTTTAATGCTATGACACATTAATTTGGGTAAACTGAAAGCTCTTTGAGGGTTTTTCCTTCTCAGACACAGTCCATGTGAAAATGCACACCTGCTGGGCTTTCTTCTTCTTCAGTCCAGCTGTAAAGCAGGGCGGGTCACACTCTTGGTCCAGATCCACCTTCATGAACTCCTCGATGGTGAGCTGGCTGGTGGGCGTGTCCTCAAACTCCGTCAGCCTGGTGCAGAAGCGGCATGGCATCAAAAGGCAAAATTTAATTGGAAAGCACAACGTTATTAAGATCTAACTGAAAACTGGGTCACTGGACTGATCATTTGGGACAGCAGAAGTTTAAAAAAAAAGCAACTTCTACTGCACACAAATCCCATTAAGAAAGCCTCCATTCTTAGTGCTCCTACAACCTGGATTTTCTGTCAAACTTATCTGAGCACCCACCTTTTTCTCAGGGTGGATTCGCACACTTTAACAACGCTGACTACCTCTTTGACAGTGCGCCGAAAGTCATGCAGATGAGCTGCTACAAGAAGAGCTGGAAATAAAAACAAAAAAAAAACACTTGGGGTTAGATTTCACCAGTATGTGCGAAGAAGCAATACCAGAAGGTGTGCCTATTTAAGATCAGAGAACAGGCAGAGATGAGACTGAACCCTCAAAGGGTTCAGCGGTTATGGTTTTTGGGCATCTTTGCACCTTAAAGAGCCAACAAGATTGGGGCACCTCTCAGCCTGCAGAGCCAACAGTCCACCTCCGCATAAAAACACAGTTTTAAAAAAAGGAGTAACAACAACACTAATATTATGCAATGAATTGCAGTGTGAGCCTTGAAGGGGAACAGTTATATAACTGTCATTAGACTTGCCTCGCTCAAGAGCCTGTTAAAAGATAGATGTGCGCTTCTACTTCCACATGCACACTTCTAACAGCCTTTAGGAGCGAAGTGGTGGCTTTTAGCTCCGCTGAGGACTTCCTCAAACATTTCATCGCCATTACCTTAAAACTATGCAACTTCAGAGGCACAGGCTTCCCTTGCTGAATGCAAACCGTCATTTACCGCTTTACATTCGCAACCCCTTTGTCCTTGAAATCATCACAAGTGATCCAAGATGCAGCTGAAACATTCCTCTCCCCTCAAAGAAACTTTTTGCATATTTTAAAATCGTTGACAGTGATATTTGCATCATATTTAGAGGAGCAAACTTTTCCTTCTTCCATTTGAGTGTATCCTTCTCAATGATTTATGATGAGCAATTAATTATTAAGACGATCCAGCAGAGTAACAGAGAAAGACGAAAACTGAAACCATGGGAGTAAAGCACGCGGGGAGCAAAGAAAGGCAGTGATTCGATTCCAGGACATCTTGGCAGGTAGGAAGGAAGGGCTTCGTGTTCAGCAGCTTAGTATAAGCAGCACCACCAAGTTCATGGAGGCTGGTGGGAAATCAAAAACACGCGCACACACACACACACACACACACACACACACACACAGTAGTATGCTTAGACAGGTGCTGGCAGGATTGGCTTTCCCACAGGTTTCATTGGCAGGTGACCAACAGATCCTGAAAGGCCTGAACACGTTAGGAAAACTGGCTGAAAGAACTGTGAGAGATGCAGGTGACCGTCAGGGGGTAGCACCTGTGCCTACCAGTGAATAAACCATGTTCGCGTTCGCTGTAATGCAAATTCTCATTTTATAAGATGGCCACAAATCAACCTACATATCTGCTATCAAGGATAATTCAAATGAATACAGAACGCTTGCAAAGAACAAGTATTTTAATTGGTATTCAAGTACCAAGGGACCTTTGGTAACTAACAAGAATTAATATTCTTTGAGTTCATGATTTATTAACTGCCAAGTGATGTAACTAGTGCGGGTGCACTGTTCTGATATCTGGACCAGATCTTGGTCCAATAGTGACTCAAAAAGCTAGATCAGGTATCCAGAGTGGATCTATGCACTACAGACCTACATTGCTCAGTGTACTGTGCCATACGTCAGCCACAGTGCACCAGCTGCTAAGGGGAGAAGTAGACTGGCATGGAGTGAGCCAACAGCAAAACCTCAGTAGTTTGGAGGCATTTCCCCTCCTGCTACACTAAAAACTTATTTATGCTTGAGGCAACAGAGCTCCAGCAACAGTGCTCTCTTTAGCTCTCACTCATGTTCAGTTAGAGTTCACACTTTTTAGGAAGTTTTCATTCCACTTGCTGCAGCATAACCGCTTATCCTTCATCACCTGTATCAAATCTCCTCCACTATTCGAGTGCGAGGAGGTGCACCAACAGGAAAAGTGAGAGCGGAGAAAGGAGAAATTAGCCCTTAAATGAAAGCAAAGACTCTCACATTAAGCTGAAAGGAAACAGCAACATATCAAAAATGCAATTTTATTCACGTATGTGTCAGTTTATTTATCTCTCCCCAGTCATGGAATGTTTTACTAATCAAAGTCCAATTCAGTAAAAGTCTACCTCTGTGAGGATTAATTTTTTTAAATCAATTAGTACAGCACAAGTCTAGCCTGATGTCACCTTACACTTAATGACTCTTCCTCACAGCGGGGATGTTTTCAGTATTTAGAAAATGGTAAAACTTGCTGAAAACCACTAAAGGAAGAGATGAATGTGTATGAAATACAACTCATGCTGACAGACTGGTTACCTAACCTGGGAATTGCATTGTGATAACTTTCTAACCCAGACTGGACAAAGGTAGCACTAGTTGGTGGAGAGGAATGAAGAGTGCGTAAGCCTCCAACCATCAAAGGGCAGCAGAGCTTAAGTGCACAGATCCCATCCTTATCTTGGATAATTAGCAGTGCATGCATGTACAGTGTGAACTTCTGAACCACTGTTTTCTATCAAAATACATCAGTCAGACAGATCCCAAGTGTGTTGTGTTAGAGCAAGCACTCTGCAGGTGCCTGCAGCCTTCATAAAAACTTCTTACACGGATCTAAAGCTGACCCACGAGTGTGCCTTAGTTCAGGAAAATGCCATTTTTCTGCTTACACTCATTTCCTCGAATCACTTTCACCAGCTCCCATCATCACACTGATAAAATCACCACTAAAACATGGCAGCAACTTTGGCAAAATTATAACTTCTATTATTACTCCCTGTCAGAGAGAACGAGCGTCTTGCACTTATAGAGTGTCGGCCACCGAACAGTTTTCCGAGTGTCCGAGGTTAAAGCATCTTGATAAAGGGCACCTTGACTTTCCAGCAGAGCATTAATCACTTTCCTTCCTCAGATTTCTCAGTCCTGCTGCTCAGAGCCTTCGTGCTGCTACCGGCACTACTCCTGCGAGTTAAAGAAGATATCCAGTGATGTCTCATCTTACCGGCTCCACACAGTCCTGACGGCCTTCGCCCTGTGTGCATCCAGTCCCTCTTCATCCTCTGTACCAGTCGCAACGCTGTCATGGAGACCTCGTGGCTCTTCTCACCAAATTCCAGCATTTGGGCAAAACGGGGAATATACATGCACGGGTCTGGTGGTGAAAGGAAACATTTCTCAGTTAATCAGAGGGAATACCTGCCAAGTATTAACTGACAAATCTACAACAGTGTCATGGTACTTCCCCTCCTCCATCTATTTTGATTGATACAGCCAGTTCTACCCAACACAGCAGGTCAGAGCTGGTTTAAAAGAATGTGACAATCACCTCACTGATGATTAAGAAACCATTAACAACAGAAACCCTCCATACACTAAACAGACATGTTACAAAATGCTGTTGTAACAACAACATTTAGCATTTGTCTTGTGTTTGATTGATTGGAGAAGATGAACTGTGGCAAAGACAAGGCCACTGTGCTCAAGTTTAAATCAGTTTCTCTCCAACCATGCAGCCAAAAGCCTCTCGTGATGGCACTTCAGCCAGAACGCTGTCCAATAATCTGCTGCTTGTGTGCCCCGTGGATTCCTGCTTAAAGGCCGTGGTTTGTGTGAGCGGCAAACAAACCAAAAAAAGCCAGAGCAAGTACACTTTTTCCCCCTCTTTGAGGCGAAAGGGGGAAAAAATGACCAAAAAAAAAAAAAATCCTACCTGAAATCCATCCAGATTTTAACTCCGCTACCACCTGTGAGCTTCCCACTAAAACCAGTTTCTGAGAGCTGGCTGCTAATTAGCTCCACTGGAGGACTGGAGGATTAGCAGTTAGCTTGAGTGCACCTCGAAACAGCCTGTTTCTCATTCAGCGGCTCCATCCAGATTTTCTCAGCTGGCGAAAGGATTTGGATGGGCAATCATCCAATCACAAACTCACTCTTTAAACTTTCTGCTGCTTCTGCTGTCTCTAACACACTTAAACAATTTTGTATGTCATAAGCTTTATGGAAAATACTCTTTAAAAACATCACGGCCACCTGCCTTTACCATGAAACCGCCTGGCAGGGGGCCAGTTTGCTTTTAGTTGCTTTTTACTGGAAAAATGATTTTACCATGCTATGAAATCTAGTTTAATACGCAAATGAGGGAGGAATCCAGTTCCTATTGTAGCCTGCAGACAAAAAGTAGAGTTTTGTGAGCTGGCTATGACAGTGGAGTCAAATACCTTTGAAGTCAGAGGCTCTGTTTAAAGAGCAGCCCAGTGGAAAGCTGGTAGAGCCAGCTGGTAATAAGATCCAGGCTGATCCCTTCCCCCTCCGCACCATGTAATGATACGTCTGCAGAGCTGGCCATCGCTGCTTCAACTTTACTCGGGTGTCTGTAAACTCAAAACCGGGCTGAAAAGAGGTTGTTTAAGAAAAGAAAGAAAAAAATCGCCCTGAATCCTCTTTCAGTGTTGAATATAATCAATCTGTGATGCTCAAACAGCCCAGGAGTCCTTCTGTGATGGAGTGCCGCAGTTTACCTTTTTCATGTACCCACTTTACCTCAACCTGCCTCGCCTCCATTCCCCCAAATTACTTCGACCACCCCCAGAGAAGGGCCCCGAACTTTCTCCTTTCAATCAAATGTGGGAGCAGGTCTTCATGAATAGCATTAAAGTGTTATCATTCAGTCATGGGGAAGCTGCACCCTTCCCTCAAACCCCAAAACTGCAATGCATTCTGCTCTGCTTTGTGTTACTGTGGGTGTGGGACTGTCTCAGAGGTTCCTCTTCTCTAATAAATCTCTCCCCGTGTGATTGATGAACGGTAGTGCAAGACAGCTGCACCAGAGTGCGACCCAAAACCTAATGAAATTTTAGATTCATAAATCATTTTCTGGTGTTCGACTCCACTGAAGCTAAATGGTCATATGTGACGTCATGTTGCAGGTTTGGTCGGTTACTTCAGAAATGACCAAAACGCAACATCAAGTAAAATTACTTGTAAAATTTACAATGTAGGAAAAGGAGCAAAAACTATACACTGACTCTTGCTGATATTTTTATACTGGTTGTTAGTACACCAATACAGAGTATTTATCACTACACAAGGATGCAGTGTAAATAATGTGTTTATTAATAATGACTGTATTTATTACTTTATTACACTGTAAATCAACTGTAGTAATTACTCCACAAAATATTTGCTGTATTACAGAACGATTTGTCTCCTTTATAGGGTCGACAGAAATTGTAGTGGCATAAAATAAGATACAGTTCTGTGCAAAAGTCTTGACCCACCCCTCATTTCATTACGTTTTGTTTCCAAAGAGCCAGACTTTCTTTACATTTTTTTAAAGTGGTCTTGAGCAATGGCAGCCCGTCACAAAAACAGGTAATTTGTTCACAATTCTTTATTTGAATCTATGAACAGTGTCAAAGATAACACCGTTAGTGTTATCACTATCAGTTTGACCAACATAGAATCGCTTTTTCTTTTTTTTTTTGCACCAACGAAGTGATTCCCAAAAAGCCAATAGCAAAAAACTTGGCATAGTGTGCAGTTCGTCCTTAAAAACTTTTGAGTGAAATCAGACAAGTGGAGAACAAAAAGAAAAAGTGAATTGTGGAGAAACAAACATAAAACACCAAAAAAATAGATTTTTTTTTAAATGACTAAAAAGATACAAAATACACAAAAATTGAATGCAAACTGTTGTTGTTTTGTGAGTTTTTGACAAAATAAGCACAAAGACCCAGTGACTGCAACAGAGTGACTCCAATGACACCAAGCAACTTTTACACCACACTTATGAACTACAAAGGGACATAAAGCGACCACAAGGACACAACTGCAGGCGGGGGGGGGGTCCTCCTTCTACAGAGCAGCATGTCGGGGGGGCATTTACTGGTGTGCCCCGGTGTCTATTGTCTTTCACTCAGTCCATGCAGCTCTGAGGAGGAGGAGACATCAGAGCGTCTGTCCTGTGACTCCCATTCTGCGGAGCTAGTGAGGGAGGGGCCTCCGCTGCCTGACGTCAGCGCAATGCGTGATCGTCATTGGTCCTCAGCGCGCCCTGGGCGTTCAAGGAGATCACGACCAAAAAAAAAGGAGAGAAAAACCAGAGCGGAGCTTAAAAACTCCGGACAAATCAAATCACTATTTACCTCGGATGCGTCCGGCTGCAGCGGAACATCATAGCTGGCTTCGCATCGGTCGACAGCCGATTCGAAAATTAAAAAAAAAAAGAAGAGGGAGAAATATCTGTGAGGATTAACGCAGAGGCGGGGTGGGAATAAAATAGGCAGGACTTGACTACCAGCTGCGACCATCCGGATTACCCACTCGCTGAAAAGAAAAAAAAAAGGGAAAACAAGCGACGCTTCGTGGACGTTTGTGCGCCCGGAAAGGATGAGCTGACCGCCAGGAAAAGCAGTCACAGCGATTGTGGTCGAAGTTGCGAGCGGATGTGGAAACGGACGGCACCGGGCCTGGAAGGATTTATTTTAGATGCTGTCGCGTAAACTTCGCTGTCGGTGCCGTTTGAAAGCGGCGTTGTAGGAACCGGATTGCACGCTGAAAAACACTCAGTTCTCCGCAACGACAACCTCCCCTCTACTTAGTTTATTTCGAGCCCGACAGCAGCTCACTTCACCGGGTATTAAAGCGACCAAAACAAGAAGATCGGTCGCTTGTGCAGATGCCAACGGCAGACTGCAGGTTGCTCCATCATGGCCGGATCATGAGGTGTCTGACTTATTTACTGCTACTTCCAGAAACACTGAAAAAGTCCAAGAAGGTAAACAAGCTGCCGGGCAGGCTGCCGGTATGTTATGAGATCCTGACTCTTTCCCTGTCGAGCAAAAAAAAGCAGCAGCAGCAGGAGAAGAAGATGGCTGCGGAGTTATACCCCGCCAACACCAACAACACCAACCTGGCCAATGGCACTACGGTGGCGGACGCCGAGAAGACCAAGGAGGTGCAGGTGTGCCAGGCCAGCTCCAGCGGCAGCGCGGCGACCACCCCGACCACCCAGCAAAACATCAACAACAACAATATAGACCCACCCAGCTGGCAGTGCAGCCACCCGACACTCAGAGAGAGGTAACTCCCAAAACACTGAGGCTAATTATGTGCCATAATCTACAGGGAAACCGGGGCTAAATCACACGAGTATGAGCGCAAAGCCCGGTCAGAGGGATCGTAGTATTAAAGAGTCACTGTCAAGTAAGGACAGGACAGTCCAGCCACTTTGGCTCACTGTATTAACACGGAAGCGGTGAGGAGCAGCAGCAAAGTGCAAGAAAACGACTACGGTCACCAGTGAGGATCGCTTACGCTCATTTTGCTTGCCTTTACTTTGGAGTACACTTGCACTCCCTCAAGTATCCAGAAATTAAAATTTACTGTTGGAGCTTCTATCTAAATCAACATGAATCACTTTTTTAAAAGTGTTTCTACCTTTCCAAATCTTGATTTCCCGCATCTATTATGATAGTAAACAAACACCACTTGAGTTTGAACTGTTGATCTGCCAAAACAAGACATTTAAAAATATCAATAGGCTCTCTGGGCACTTTTATTAGATCCCAATGGACTGACATTTTAAAGGATAAAGTGAGAAAACAATAAGTGGATAGTCTTGTTTTTTGTTTTTTTTGCAGCCCTCCTACCAGAGCTACATCCTCCCTAAACCTATGAAAATAACCAGTGTCTCTAGGCAAAAGGAGTGTGGGAGGACTTGATGTTATACAATACTTGAGGCTTACTCGTGAAACCTGCTCTGTTTTCAGGAACGCCTTGATGTTTAACAATGAGCTGATGGCTGATGTCCACTTCATTGTTGGGCCCTTGGGGGCATCGCAGAAGGTCCCTGCGCACAAGGTAAGGAGCAATTCTCGGAAAAACTGTGAGCCAGTGAAAGACGGGAAGCTGGCGCGCCAAATTAAGTAAAGTTGATATTTGAGCTTTAAACGTGTGAGGCAAGGAGATTGCCTCTGTGCATGCACCGGTGCGAGAGAATATAACTGCTCTAGTGTTGAACTCAGCAAAGAAGAGTGCCTCTGGTTGCATGTCTCTCTGACGCATCCGTCTCCTCCTCCCTCTCATACCCTCCCCTCTCAGTATGTGCTGGCCGTGGGAAGCTCCGTCTTCTGTGCCATGTTTTACGGCGATCTGGCGGAGGAGGAGTCTGAGATCCATATCCCAGATGTGGAACCTGCTGCTTTTCTAATTCTGCTGAAGTAAGCCACTCACCATCCCTCACACAGCCAACCAGAAGCTGAGATGACAAGCACAGTCAGTGTCACTTCAAAGCATATTATTACTCATCCAAAGCTAAGCAGAGGCGAATGCCAAAATGCTGGGAGCGCCAGAGAGCCGTGGCAGCAGCACAGTGCTCTGTAATTGCTGGTTTTCTCAGCGCTCTTTGTTCAACTGGCAACGTTTCCCCCCCCTCTTTTCCTCATCCTTAGCCTGACGGTTTTCCTTTATGCAGACTAGTAGTTATAAATAACATGCCTTTGTTGCTCATTCAGTAGCATTGGCTAAGAGTAGCGCAGATTGTTGCTCTGCAGACTTTCTATAAAACGGGTAGGATTACGTAGAATGTCATTATATAATCTTTGCTTGAGACTTTTGATACAGTGGAAACACGAAGAAATGAGGAGCCCAAAGTCGATGTGTTCATTGTGCCTTCTTATTTAGTATAACAAAAACAACAACAAAAAAAAGATGGTGAGAGCGTAGCTCTCTCTGCCATCTGTCAGTCAGTATGATTTCTATACATTTAAGGCTCTTTTCCTTCTCCTAGGTACTTGTACAGTGATGAGATTGACCTGGAGGCTGACACGGTGCTGGCCACCCTGTACGCTGCCAAAAAGTACATTGTCCCTGCACTGGCCAAGGCCTGCGTCACCTTCCTGGAGACAAGCCTAGAGGCCAAGAATGCCTGCGTGCTGCTTTCTCAGAGCCGCCTGTTCGAGGAGCCTGAGCTGACGCAGCGCTGCTGGGAGGTGATTGACGCTCAGGCTGAGCTCGCGCTGCGCTCAGAGGGCTTCTGTGAGATCGACCTGCAGACGCTGGACATAATCTTGCGGAGAGAGACCCTCAACACCAAGGAAGTGGTGGTGTTTGAGGCTGTAATGAACTGGGCCACGGCAGAATGCAAAAGACAGGGTTTAGGGCCCACCATTCGCAACAAAAGAGAGGTCCTGGGTAAGGCGCTGTTCTTGGTGCGCATCCCCACCATGAGCCTGGACGAGTTTGCTAACGGAGCGGCACAGTCTGATATCCTGACACTGGAGGAGACGCACAATGTGTTCCTGTGGTACACTGCGGCTAAAAAGCCCAAACTGGACTTCCCTCTGAATCCGAGGAAGGGTTTGGCGCCTCAGAGGTGCCACCGCTTCCAGTCCTCGGCTTACCGGAGCAACCAGTGGCGCTACCGCGGTCGGTGTGACAGCATCCAGTTTGCTGTGGACAAACGGATCTTTATTGCTGGTTTGGGGCTGTATGGGTCGAGTGGCGGCAAAGCTGAGTACAGCGTGAAAATCGAGCTTAAGAGACAGGGAGTAATCCTGGCTCAGAACCTGACAAAGTTTGTGTCGGACGGCTCGAGCAGCACGTTTCCGGTGTGGTTTGAGCATCCTGTTCAGGTGGAGCAGGACGCTTTCTATACAGTGAGCGCCGTCCTGGACGGGAATGAACTGAGCTACTTCGGCCAGGAGGGCATGACAGAGGTGCAGTGTGGGAAGGTCACGTTTCAATTCCAGTGCTCGTCTGACAGCACCAACGGGACTGGAGTACAGGGAGGACAGATCCCGGAGCTTGTGTTCTATGCATAAGCTGCCCTGGACTGCTGATGGGAAATTAGGTCTGCCATCACCTCCCAACCTTCAAAGTAATGTAGCATCAAAGACACTTGAGTAATGTCACACTAAATGGCCTGGTTAGTTCTTTAAGAGACTATTTTGAAAGCGAAGGAGCTGTTTTATCTTATTTAATTTAATGGTTATTTTTTTTAATTTAAATGCTGATTTAACATTATTCGCTCAGACGCTTGTGTTTAAGGGCTGCGGCTGCTGTAGAAACAACATTAATACAGTGACCTGTGGTTAAGTAATCAAGCTGAGCTCCATAACTGGAACAAGTAGGGAGTGCTTCAAACTGTGTAATTGCAAGTCTATATACAATATTGTTACTATCGTCCAGGCAGCAATATCACACGAGGAGCAAACTTTATGTAGTGTTTGATTCTAATGCAAAAAAAAGAAAGTTAAAAAAAAAAAAAAAGTAGAAATCTTGTCAAAACCAGTTGCTTTGCACTTCAGAGTACAGCCTCAGAAACATTGTGTCTTTTGTAAAATACAATTTATCTGCTAACAGCTTGATGCTGTTAAACAAGCAAATGTGTTCTGTACAAGAATGCTTATACACTTGATGAAATATAAAGGTTATAATGTGATAAAGCCACAGATGTCACATCCTATGGTGTCCGGGAGAGGGAGTGGGGGATCTGAGGGGCAGCAGCGCCCTCTGGTAACAACAGTGAGAACAGCACGTTGGGTTTCTACCCCACTAGGATGGAGTCAAAAAGAGTCTGGCAGGCAGAGCTTTGAGGGGCCAATAAGGGTCTATTTCTTCTTTTTTTTTTTAGGTGTGTATGTCCTGTTTGAAATTCACAGGGCTCAGTCCAAAGTGGAGTCCCGATCATGCTTCCTTTGTACATTTCCTCCTAAATAACCTGCACAGTGTATTTAAGCTACATGTACAGTACTGCACAAGAAGTTTTAGGCACTACAAGTGGGGGCATATTAATTTCTGACAAAGTGCAGAAAACAAAAAAAAAAAACCCAGAAACATTATTTGGTGTGACTGCCGTCCACCTGGGCACAGTTTTTCCCAGCTTCCTCAGAGATTTTGGTCCATATTGACAGAGCATCATGCAGGTTCTGCAGATTTGTCAGCTTCACACCCATAATGATACCCCCCACCACCACCACAAGAAAACCCACACCAGCCTGAACCAATCATACAGGGCAGAATTAATCCATGCTTTCATAATCTTTACACCAAATTCTGACCCATCCATCCCAAATGTTCTAGCAGACATTGGGCTTCAGAGAGGGCGATGTTTTTCCTGTTGTCTGTTGGTCACGAGGGCAGCAGTCTAAGCAAAAAAAACCAGACCTCCCTTTCCCCGGCCGCCACCTCCAGCTTCTCTGGGGAACGCGGAGGCATTCCCAGGCTAGCTGAGAGATATAATCTCTCCAGTGTATCCTTGGTCTACCCTGGGACCTCCTCCGGTAGCACAAGAGGCATCCTAGTTAGATGCCCGAAACCACCTCAACTGGCTCCTTTCTATGTGGAGGAGCAATGGCTCTACTCTGAGCCCCTCCCGGATGGCTGCACACCTCACCCTCTGTCTAAAGGGATTTCCATTGAAATCCCCACTACAATTCTTTGGGTTTTAGATTGTTAGCAGAATCTGGAGCTCTGGGAAACTCATTTGTCAACATTTTCGGTGGTCTACTCAAAACTGTCAAGTTAAAATAATCTGTAGATGCAGGGTTGTTACAATCATTTGTCTGCAGACACTGAAAGCTCTCAAGTGAAATGTATGTCACACCTGACATTTTAAAAACATAATT
The DNA here is from genome assembly GCA_024447675.2 of Pterophyllum scalare. Classification (NCBI taxonomy): domain Eukaryota; kingdom Metazoa; phylum Chordata; class Actinopteri; order Cichliformes; family Cichlidae; genus Pterophyllum; species Pterophyllum scalare. The sequence continues at coordinate 14,797 of JAMQGT020014576.1, forward strand.
CAAAGTAGTAAATAGAGCAGTAAAGTCGAGGTCAAATACCTATAGCAGGAGCATTGATGCAAAGTTCTTTGGCCAGAACAAGAAACGTTTTTCCCAGGACGTAGACGTTCACCTGTGGATGAGAACAAAGTTAGAGCAATGATGAGTAAAGTTTGTTATTCAGCACAGGTAAACCACCGTGTACTGCCAGGAAAAGTATACCTAATGACTCCAGGAGCCATTAAATCCATTCAAAGCCACTTACAGAATTACAGTAGAGTGCGATTAAGCAGACTATCAGGATATGAAACGAGGCCGTTGCATCACTGGCGGGACAAGTGTCCTGGTTACATAATTGACCTGAGGGTTCCAGAACATTTCACTTCAACGTGTGCGATTTGAAGGGTCTCTTGAACTGCTCGTTTCTAATCAAAATATTTGCGGCTGCACTCACTGTGCCCACATTTGTGTTTTTGAGACTGTAACCCGAAATCAAGACTTACAAAACAACTGACAAAAGTCTGTGAAGAACCAAAACTCTACATCAATTACCCGTCTTTAAAATATCATCCTTTGTAAATCAGTTGGCAACCACTGATAACCGACCGTTTCAGTCTCCACCTTCTTAAATGCAAAGACTTACAGTTTGCCTTTGTTTCAGATGACAGTACACTGAGCATCTCTGGGATGCAGACTGATTGACAGCCATAACATGTCATTTGAAGATCTCATTTAGCATTTTTTGCCATCAGCTCTGACATAAATCCATAAATAATTTGTATAAACTTGCACCCCTAGCCAATTTTAATGGTATTTGAAAGGCTGCATCATTTGTACCACTTTGAAAGTCTTTGGTAAAAGTGGCATGTACATTTAGACCTTTTTTCCCTGCAAATTCTCTGCAGCATGCATGCATGCATAGGTGAACACAAACGTACAATGCTGTACTAAAAGAGTTTGTAGACAAGTACTTTTTAGTAGTGGAGGAGCCCCTTTAACACCACAAAGTCCAAGCAGTCATTTCCTGTTCCCAATCATCACAGCAAACCTCATTTCAGTTTATAAAAGCATTAAGAAACCAGTAAGCCATTACTGTCAGTTTTGCTCTACACTATAGAAAATTGTGAATATAGAAATGAGTGAATAAGTAAACTTAACTACTACTGTAGATTCACTGAGACCTGCAGATTCAATTGGACTTTCATTATTTAGATCATGATGGAAAACTTGAAAACAACACTTCAGGCAGTAAGCTTGATAAATTGGGGATGTTTCCATTTCAAACTTTCTGGAACAGGATCTGATGAGAAGTCCCTTGCGCAGTTTAAACTAGGCTGAGCAGCAAACTAGAAACCTGGTTCACTGGAGGAATGACGTGTGTCATCGGGGTTATCTCACAGGAACCTCCCATCACAGATGTTTCATTGTATTTTACCCCACAACACCTCCAGAAGGCTCTGTACTAAAATCTGCCCCCACCCACCGCCCACTTTTATCTGAAAGGATCTGATGATGGATACTGTTGAGTGACAAAGCCACGAGCCTGCACATCTATCATCTCCTCCGCAAATTAATGCCACTGCAGCCTCAAATTAAATTTTGCTCAGGCTGAAATGTGAAAGCGGCGGCAGTGAAAGCCGGAGGATCGGGTCGTGAACTCGGGTCAGATCTCTGTCATTCCTTCAAACCAAACTCTCCCTAAAACACCGGGAGACTCCGAAGGGGGGGGGTGAGGGGTAGGAACAGACAGACGGACTCTAGCTCCAGGCCCCCTCCGGAGTCGGGCAGGGACACAGATGCTGCTTTGCTATTCTGGGAAGTTGATTCCAGCGAGGAATTTACACACGAAAGCAGAAATAGTGGAGCAGGAGGAAGTGGAACAAGTGCAGTCACTTGTAAAGTTTAAAAAAGTCAGACTACTCCATGGCTGACAGCAGGGCTGATCGCCATCATTAAAACAGCAATATATGGATCAATGAGGAGCCGCACGAGGCATTTGTCGGCTGGGCACAAACTATTTGTGTGCCGGATACCAACAACCTCCAAATAACCAGCTGTTTGCAAACTTTGGAGGATGACGATGATATGCTGCTATTATTTCTTCTGTGGATCTGCTCACGAGTGGCAAAAGGCTGCAAGTTTAAATTAAGGTGTTGGGACCCATTTGTGTAGGTTCCTACAGCATTCATGTATGTAATAACATCGTACTCACCAAACAGCTTCAGAGATCTGGAAACACTGTTACTAAAAACACAACCAAAAGGTCACATTTTTGAGCAAAAATGGTAAATGGTGACCCAAAACGTCTGCAGTACACATCACAGTTTTCAGACCTGCGTTCCTGTGCGATGGAGATTTGTTACAGATACTGCAGGCACTCACTGTCAGCTTGACTCAGTTTGTTTTTGCCTAATTAAACGTGCTTGCTGGATTTTCCACTTTATTAAAACTTAATTAATCAGAAGTCTCTCGAGGTGGCTAAAAGCACAATTATTTTTGCAAATGTGTACACGCTGCACTGTGCGATAGGAAATGAGACCCACACTGTTACCTGTTTAAGAAAGACAAAGAAAGAAAACACTGGGAAATTGTATGCAAGCTTGGAAACTTCACATGATGCACACGTCCTAAAAACAAGGGTCCGAACTGCAAATATTCTAATATGCATCTATATACATACAGTACATAAGGATTATTTAGTCATGACAGATGCGTGAACACTTCTCTTTAAAGTCTCAAATATAATGCTGAGACCACTAAAGTGTCTGCAGTGGTTGAATCTGAGAACCCGACGAGTACATAATCTCCTCTCCATCAAAGCGTTAAGTCAAGAGTCAACTAACGAGACCCCACAATCAAAACTGCTGCGTGGTTACCTGAGAGGTCACAGTTCAACAGGTGGCCACTGATTGCGGCTTTAGAGGGGAAAAGCTTTCAATTAAAGAACTCCTGGTGTGGTTCTGAAGGCAGCTCCACTGACAAGCCTGAGCATGAACAACTGCTTCACAAAGCTGGAAACTATAAAGGCAAACAGCTGCTGTCAGTAGGTCTGCATGTCTTTACACTGCAAGCAATGGCAAGGAAATGTATCAGGAATGGTTCAGATTTCAAGTTACTACCAACTAGCAAATTTCTGGTGTGGTGACCCCCCCCCAAATAATGCGCAAGACTCTCTTCATGGTCACCACCCAATGCACCTGTTGCACAAAACTCTGCATGTGTGCAAAGATACGCATCTCGTGTGGAAGAAACATCTGAGCCACTCGAATAATGGCTAACATGCTAAACTTCCATAATGTCAGCTGGATGCAAAGGCAGCTGGTATAGATCCAGCCCTCATCAATAGAACCCCTCCATTTAAGCAGCTTTGTGAAAACAGGCTGAAACAGACAAAGCTGGCCACTCATCCAAACAATGCTGGGAAGACCAAGTGGCCTGGGTGTGGATCCATAAAAAGTGATTGGTAGAGTCTAACCACCCCACAGCCACAGCAGCAGAAGCCACATCTCAGCATTAATAACCCCACCCGAATAAAATCCATTACAAATCCATCCCCAACCCCCCACATGCCAGGGTGTGTGTGGCGGTGGGGTGGCCGGCTCCTCCAGGACAGCTGGGTGCATAAAAATAAAAGCCCGACCAGCTGTGACTCTGAGAAATGTCCCATCCTGACCAACACCACGCTCCTGACTCACTGTGGATCGGCTGCCATTAAACACGCAGACAAATGGGGGGGTTTCTAAATTTATACACACAGACATGCGAGGTTTAAATGCATGGGTGAAAGTCTGAATGCAGGAGCAGCTAGGCAGACGTGCATTATGGGAATTGTGGTGCAAGGTAGAGTGTTTAAGTGGCTGTAACAGGGTCGGGCCACAAGATACATCAAAGTGAGAAAGACAACATTTTCATTAAAGCCTGGACACATTGTGTCATTATGACAGTCGAACTGTGGTTCACTTCCAATCTTGTGAAAAGTCAAAAACTGGGTTTTAAATCAGAGTTGCAATAATTTTTTTTTTTTAAATAACTGATTCACTACTTTCATTTGTGTCAAGGTGGACATTTTTCACTTTTTTGTCGCACAGACCAAAGAATTCACAGATAATTCAGACAGATGTGAAAACGTACCTGCAGAATGTCGCTGAGATCCAAGAGCATGTCTGGAAGAGCAGGTCAAGGGAAATAAACTAAAGAGTGAAGTAGAAGAAACTGACAACAGAGGACAGATACAGATGAAACAGAAAAGTTCACATTAAATCCTTTCAGACACAGCTGGGTTTTGTTAATGAGAAAAAAATAACTGGAATGACACTTAGTTTGTGCTTATTTGCTTTTTCAGGGTGAGCAAAAGGTTTGATGCTATGGAGGCAGTTCTATCCAGCAAAGACCTGACACAGGACCTGAGAGATGCATCTGACCCTAAGAAATGATCTTAGTGGAAAGGTGGCTGTCAAGAAGTCAATTACAATTCTGCAAGAACTGGACTGAAAGTCAGTGGCAACAGGTCTGATGGAGTGATGAATCCAAATTTGAAATTTTTGGTTCAAATCGTCATCAATACACACAGAGCAGGTCAGGAGAGAGGAATAACAGTGAGTGTCCTGCAGCCATCTCTAACACACGGTGGTTTGGGGGCTGCATCTCAGCCAGTGGTGTTCTCAAAATTGATGGAATCGTGATCACAAAAAAAGCACGACCAGATTTTGATCCACCATGTAACACCATCTGGAAAGCATCTGATTGTTAACAGCTTCATTTTTCAGTATGACAATCGAGCCCAAACACACTGCCAATGCAGTAAAGGCATACCTGGATAGAAAAACACACAGTGCAACACCATCAGTCATGGATCGGCCTCCCCAGAGCCCAGACCTCAACATTACTGAAGCAGTGTGGGATCATCCTGACAGAGAGCAGAACAAAGAAGAGCTCTGAACGTCCTTCAAGAAGCCTGGAGAACTGTTCCTGAAGACCGCTAGAGAAATGAGAAGAAGGCTGCCTCAGGAGAGGTCAGGACTGTGCTGAAGAATAAAGGTGGTCGAATTTTACAAACTCTGTTTTTGCCTCACATACTATATTTCCATGTATGTAAACACATTTCAATAAACTGCTGCAACCATTTCCCATTTCCAAACAAAATCTAAAGAAATGAAGGGGTGGCTCATGACTATTGCACAGTACTACACAGGGTGCATATAAATACTTAAGACAGCTCCAGAGACAGGCTTTTTTTTTTTTTTGAAGAAACTCAACACAGGCAGGTTTCCAAATTGAATGACTTTGCACATGCTCACAGGTAACCGGTGTAACCCTGACCCCAAAATAAAATCTGCGAAAGCAAATCTGATGAGACCCAAGTGTCCCTTTTAACCAGACAACTCTCCTATATATAACAATGGACCTGACAAAAAAGACACTCAAGACATCTGATGGGGTTCTGGACAGCCCATCCTCCCCAGGCGCCTGGCCAGCTCTGAACACGCTGGCCTCTGTGGTGACAGGTGCACCTGTCTCCAGGCTGCCGGCCTGGATTAGCGGGGCTGTGCCTCTGGAAAAAGGCTGCACAATGGAATTAGCAGCAGTGCATATGCAATGGACAAAAGATAATCCCAGCACATGCCGTCTGGAAATTGCAGATGACTCCATTAATCAGGAAAATAAACAGCAGCAGGTCCTTGAACACATCTGGGTCCTTAAAGCGGGGGGGGATACTTATCTCTTATGTGGTGCAACAGGAGGACCAGGGATGCAGGAAGATATCAATTCAAGCCCCCACACCCCACCCCCACACTGTTAGACATCGTCTTATATTTCACATCAGGTGTCCACGTGTATATGAAACAGGACTTGATTGCTGTAATTATTCCTGTTCATGCTGGTCATGAATTCTTAATGCAGTTTGACTCTAAATGAAGGGGTTCGACAAATTTACAGAACAGGTCAGATCGTTCTTTATCTTTAAGTATCAAACCGCCATGCCGTCATACAAAGAGGTGGGGAGGCAATGAAAAAGGGTATATAGACAACAAAGGCTTACAATAAACCTCGACCAATCCACTCAGTGATATTTTTAAACTCAACAATGTCACCAAAGCTCAAAGCCAGGTTCATAAAGAAAAAAAGCTTTCCCAGTTTGCCCTGACCTCAATCCATCAGCACCTTTGGGATGAGCTGGAACACAGGCTTGTGAGTCAGGCCTTATCAGCCAACATCAGTGCTGGACCCCATTATTGCCCCTGTGGCTGAACGCGAGTAAACCTCAGCTACAGAAACCTGCTGAAAGCCTGAACCACCAAAAGAGTGGAGGGGCAACAGATTGATGCTCATGGTTTCTGAAACTGGATTCCCAGCAAAACCAAAAGGTTCCACACCAGACCCTTTATGGAAACAACAGATCATTTGTGTATCTCCAACCATAATTGTCTAGCAAAAGAAAAAAAAATAATAAAGCTAGGTAACGCTCTCTTTGTAGACACACATCATAACATTTCCAAAAATAACAGCATGAGCAGTTTTGAGTACAGATCGCCTTGAAAGAGGCAAAAGACACAAAGTTTCTGGAGCGAGATCAGAGAGGCGCTGTGATGCAGGCCAGGAGGCGGCTAAGGCAGCAGAGTAATTGCCCTACTTTCTGTGTGTGGCCACTCTCAGAAGGACACACTCAGAGGTCCGTGAACATGTAAGAAGAGACACTGTTCAGCCGCAGTGAGTGTGAGGATGGTGACAGAAGCTAATGACGGTAAATGTTAAATACAATTCTGTATCATTTCGTAATTTAAAACCTCATGTTAGCCTGCTAGTCATACTGGTTCCTGCAGGTTATTGTTTACAAGCCAGAGCACACCATCGTCTGTCTCTGACCACAGTAAATTTTGCCAGTTTATTGTGCCATTTCCCTTCATTTAATTTAATGTATTAATATTTTTTTTTAATCTAGCATTTTATCTGAGTTGTGGATTACTTGTTAATGCTCCGGGACTCGGATCAGTTGGTCATTGTGTTTGTGGTGTTCTCAGTTGCAGAGCGCCCTCTGGTGGACAAACTATGCAACATCGCCACTCATAACATGGTGGAAGGGTGTTTCTCCCATCACTTCATCATTTTAACTTTGACTCAGTCATTATAGGCACAGCACAGTGGAGCGTTGTTAGCACTGTTGCCTCACAGCAAGAAGGTCCCGGGTTCGAATCCACCATCTTTCTATGTGGAGTTTATATGTTCTCCCCGTGGGTTCTCTCCAGGTACTCCTGCTTCCTCCCACAGTCCAAAGACATGCAGTTGGTGGGGTTAGGTTAACTGGTGATTCTAAATTGCCCATAGGTGTAAATGGTTTTCTGCCTCAGACTGACAACCTATCCAGGGTATACCCCCCCTCCTCGCCCTTTGGTAGATATAACCCTGAATTAGATAAGCGGATGAATGGATGGATGGATCTTAGTATTACTTCAATGTGTGTAAGCAGGGATTTCCTACCTTTTGAGATTACTAAAGTATATCTTATCTTAAAATAAGACTTATTTTTAATAATCTTCCAAGGTGATCAGCCCCAGATTTTTATTCTTGGGCTCGACTGGAGCAGCTTCTCATTTATTTTATACTAGTCCTTCATGCCTTCAGCTTGTCCTCTGTCTGAAACAAGCTATTTTAACTATTTTGTATTTAAGGTCATAGTCCCTTTAAGTAACTTTCCTCTATCTGATCGCCCCATTAGGAATATCCCTTTTCAGTGACATCATAGAGGGATAGTTAATATATTGGATAAAAGATGGAAATGGAGCTTTCGGGCAGGAGGAAAAGAGGAAAACAGAAGGCTCATGAATGTAGTGAGAGAAAGATTATTGATGTGACACAAGAGGATGCTAGGGATAGGGTGAGATCGAGGGGGAGGGTGAAGCAGAAAAAGAAGGCAAAGAAGAAGAAACTACTCAACTATGAGAGAGCAGGAAAAATGAAAATAGAAGGAATATGCTGAAGGAAGGTCGGAAAGACAAATAGAAAAAAAAAAGTTCACATGAACGATCGGTGAGAAGTCTAAAAATGGACTCGAAGTCCGGCTGCTCCTCGTAAATTAAACCCCAGGTTAGATGGATGTTTCCCTTTACACTCTGCTCTCCTTCTCCTTCCGTCTTTGTCCTCATCCTCCCCTGTGACAGCATTACAGAATCACCCAGCTGTGGAAAAGGAAGTGAGCAGAGCTATTTTTACCCCGGTGACACTCTTCAAAACATGCACAAACAGACAGGCCTGCGCCAACACACGTGTATACACACACACACACACACGCAAACAATAGCCCCACAAACAATGCAGCAGGAAGGCATTACACCCTGCTCGCCTCTTTTCATTAGGCAAACCTATCCCGGCTGTCCTGTGCAGCAGTTACATAACACAATCATTCTCGGAGGTGAAGTGAGTCAGGAGTAAACCCACAACGGCACACTGAGCACAAAAAAAAGCTGCTGTGCTTATGAAAAAAGGATGAACCTAAAAGTCCCATTATCCCGATGATGACACATCACTCTCCACTTCAATAAGCTGCCGTTAGCGCAGTATGAAACATTTAGGAATGTAGTGACAGGCGGCCCGGCCTCCACCGGCTCACATCAAAAGTAACCTGCTGACTTCGATGTGCCGCCCTCCATCGGTTTAAAAAGCGCCTTTGCAAATTTAACTCGCAACTTTGTCTCAGCTAATACCGAACATCTGCTCGGCTGCTGCAGTAAGGAAAAGGGGTCCCTCGTGTATGCAGGAAAAGCAGCTCGGTTATGGAGGAACTTCTTTGATCAGAGATGACTTTTCATCACATTCATTTAAACCAACACGCACAATCAGACGGCTGACTCGCCCGACTCTGACGACGACATGCTTTCAGTTATAATTAGAGGTTAATTCAACCTGATGCGTTTCCTATCAACCTGACTCTCAACTGTGGCTCTATGGGTCACGTCAGAATCTGCACTCTTTCACTCCATTCTACAAAAAACTCGGGCTCTCCGAGCCACATCTGACAGGTGCACCTCCACCACCTGCAACTTTAAAAGTCAGCTAGCACACACACACAGACACAAAGCTGATGCTGAAGGCAGACAGCGCGAGGCGTGAGAGTAGTTATTCTATCGTGAGAGAGCCCCACTTATCCGTTTGCCACAGGCAATCGTTGTTTACGAGAAATCATTTGTGTTTTCATCTTGAAACCGACCACCAGCAGAAACATGGCACCATGGACAGTGATCATAAACAATCAGTGTGCTAAGAGAAGCAGCATGCAACCAGAGAACAAGGAATGGAGCTCATCAAGGCTAATTTTATCATAGTAGGAAATGCCTGAGTCAGGTAGGCCATTCAGAGGGTGACTTTCAGATTTGAGGTTTTTATGTGCAACCAATTTCATTCCAGCCGGCCCGGCTGAGATGGTAAAGGTAAGCTACACATCAGTCAGAGATCCTTTAAGTTCACATTTACACTTCCCACACACAGCCACTGAGTTGAAATTTAAAGTGCTCATTATTTTGCTTTTACATCTGGATGTTCTTCTTTTTAAATGCTCCATTAATTCATTCTTTAGTCGAGCAAAATAATGCGTTACTTTCGCTTCAGCAAACAAAGCAATGGCTAAGCAGCTTTGCCGACCTGTTGGGAGCTTCATGTGGCCCAATAGGTGCATAAGAAGGCTATTTTGGACATGCTATTTTTGATTAAATTAAAGCATGTCAATTGATATGATTCTCATGTCCCTGTGTGGCTCTTAATGAAAACTAAGTTTGACATCCCTGAGCTACATAATTAATTTAAAACCTTTGTTTGCACTCAACTCAGAAATTATCCACCTAGCAACAATCGTTTTGCCAACTGCATTAGGGATCGCTATCTGAGGACAGAGTTTCATTAATTAGTTTTGAATTAATTAGTTTGAAATTAATCTAGTCTTTGTGAACTGTAATGCATTAATAGTTGAGGATATTAGTGGGATGTAGGACGCTGCTATGTGCTGCTTGTTTAGCAATTAAGGCTGTGTGCAGTAACAGCTCCGAGCCAGAGACAAATTTCCCCAAGGGACGGTGACGTATGGCTCAGTCTTCATTTTCAGGTTCAGTAAGCAAAAGCAGAAAAATCAGCCAAGGATCTCAGTACACAGCTTACCTGCATTCTGTGTTTTTCATGCCGACACAGTGTGTGTATCGGTTAAAATGTTGTGGCTACAACTCTATGTACTCGTCTTCCACGAAGGGCAGAATGGAACAGAAAGGATACGCGGCGTTCCCTCGGCTTCTGCAGACCATGTAGATACAGGCGGCGATGACGTGGGAGGCCTTGCGGCCACGGGTCAGGTGCTTGACGAGTGCCATCTTGTAAAAGTTGAAAGCTGTGTCCGAAATGGTGCTGGTTCAGCTGCAGCTGGTGCCCCACAGTGTTGATGTACTGTTTTGCTGGACACACACACACACACACACACACACACAGACAGACAGTCAGTTCAAAGGTACACAAAATATTCTGCGAGCCACAGATTTTAAGAGTCAATACAGGGAAGAAGAAAAATGTTGTGTGGCTGGGTTTAGGGTTCATCTGAGATTCCGATTCAATAAACAAAAGAATTTCATGGAAGTCCAAGTAAATTTTTCAAAGATTTTTTAAAGTGACAGTAGCGTAAGATGACGCATATTGTATCGTCTGTGAAGATCCAAAGATTTTGTTGAAATTATAGTGAGAGATGGACATGTGGAGAGTTTGTTTTTTCTGTAGATACATTTAAGAAGCAACTCATCATACCCACAGGGAAACATGAACACCATGCTCCACTCTTTTTAATTTATTATGGGTTCGCACAATGGCATCTTCAGAAAAGATTCATAAAGCCATTACAATTAAGGGCATCATACAAAATGCAGTGATAGACACAAGCATCCATGCAATCAAATACAACCAAGTTCACCAATCAGTCAAAAAAAATAAACCAGTGAACAGTTTAAAGCTCCCAGGTCTAGGCGAGACAACTGAAGTGTCCAAACTTTCCATTGTTTTAATGGCCGCAATGGGCGGCCACTGTGGTCCCAATAAAACTTCAAGTTGTATAGAAAACAATAGGAAAACATTCCCTGGCTTCATTTCTGCAACCTCAATACTTTCCTGACGAGTTTATGAGCTCACTCACTCATGTCCATTTTAAAAATTTGGGTCATTCTAACGGGGTGGTCAGCCACAATTGGTTATACCAAGCTCTAGTTGTCTAGGTAACCCTCTAAATTATTTACCACTCTGTTATGTACATCAATGGTTCCTTCACTGTTATTCATTTGTTCAAAGTCAAGAAAAGTTAAACTCTACTTTATGCGGTCTCTGGCACAGATGGTATAAAACATGGATGTCAGAAATTTACATACAATCATCTTGAACATGACCGTCACTGTAATTTGGGGCTTTTAATGATTTCTTTAAACGGTTCTTTTCCCAGAGTGGAATGATCGCACACCATACATCTTTAGTGACTTCAAAAAAAGAAAAAAAGAAGTGGTGCACCAGTTTGAAATTTTTATTTTTTTACTTTGTCTAATCCACAAAGGGTCAGAATTACTACGTACAAGCTCAAATACATTATATACACTCACTTAAATCTTTTAAGTGGTGTTGAAGCTTTTGCAGCTATAACAGCTTCAGCTCTTCTGGGAAGGCTTTCCACAAGGTTTAGGAGTGTTCATGGGAATTTTTGACCATTCTTCCAGAAGCGCATTTGTGAGGTCAGACACTGATGTTGGAGGCCTGGGCTCACAGTCTCTGCTCTAATTCATCCCAAAGGTAATGAAAAACAACCCCACACCATACCCCCCCCCCTCCTCAAACTTTACACTTGGCGCAATGCAGTCAGACAAGTACCGTTCTCCTGGAAACCACCAAACCCAGACTCATCCAGGTCTGTAGTGACTGACTCTGTAGAAAGTTGGTGACCTCTGCACACTATGCACCTCAGCGTCCACTGACCCCACTCTGTGATTTTACGTGGCCTACCGCTTCATGACTGAGTTACTGTCAGCACCTGCTGGCACAGGTATCATCCTATCACGGTACCACGCTGGAATTCACTGAGCTCCTGAGAGCGACCCATTCTTTCACTAATGTTTGTAGAAGCAGTCTGCATGCCTAGGTGCTTGGTTTATACACCTGTGGCCATGGAAGTGACTGGATCACCTGAATTAAATGATTTGGATGGGTGAGTGAATACTTTTGGTAATATAGTTTAAGTACAGGTTATTCTGATGTGTCACCAACTTCCCAAGATCTGGAAGAAGACCAAAACTGTCAGCCTCACATGAGAGGAAATTGGTTAGGATGTTCAGGAAAACCCAGGAACCACCAATAAGGTTTCCGCCATAAGCTGGAAACTGGTGGACCCACCAGCATCATTGTTCACAGTGAAACAAATTATACCATCACCATGGATGGAGAGGATGTTGACCAAGAAAGAAGACCCTGCTCCAAAATTGACAGAGCAATACGTAACTGAACGAAGTAAATATGACAA